>JAAGNO010031071.1:0-90364 GCA_033439905.1 Ceryle rudis
ATATATTATTATACAGTTTCCTTGCAGTTTAATATGTTAGCAAAATACCTACACCTTTGAAAAAAAGCCTACCAGAACACAAAAGCACACTGAGAGGCAAGATGAAAGTTTGCATGTGCAAAACATTTCATGGAAAGGAAACACTGAGTTACACTATAGCGTAATTTGGCATGTTGGTGTGAGGAAACTGAAAATGTCCCCATGCCATCTGTGGAAAACAACAGAACTTTGATTCTGTAACATCTACATGGTGTACATGAGAGGCTTTAGGTAGTTTTGGGTCATTTACATGACGTTGTTCCATACTGCAGAGAAGTAGCTAATGAAAGATGACCAGTTATTTTCCAATCCTTCCAAGTGTTTCACTTTTATCCTTCAAAGGTTTTCTTAATTGGCTTCAGTTATAGGACAAGATGGGTCTTTAGGAAGGAATGACTTCATGTCACAAGAAACTGTGACTGTTCATTAATAGCTTAGGTCATTTTGGAGGATTTTCTATCCTGCGAAAAGCAACATCTACATAGACTAAACTTTTTTTAGCTAACTATAGGAAAGAGGAAATTCAATTTAACAACTAATTTTGAAAAATTACTTTCTCTTAAAAATGTATTTTCCCCTATTTTATTTGTACTATAAACCCTAATCATTGGCTAGATATAAAGGCATTTTCCCCTCAAGCCCTTAAAGACAATTCTAGTTTTGTGGGTTTTTTTCTTTTTATTCTCTCACGTGTTTATAATTTTTTAATTCTCTAAGTAGATATAAATTTTCAAAGATGTCAAGTCTCAGCATGGCACCTTTCAAAATACAGAAGTTTTGTGGAAAGTATCAGGCAGGGAGCAAAGGTCCTATTTTTTTCTGATCAAACTCAGTTGCGGACCTCTCACTGACTCTGAATGATCAAGCTCTATTTTCTTACTTGTTAGTCAATGTGAGTGATAGACTGATCCAAGCAGTAAAGGTGTTAGCACCATACGGTTCCCTGAATAATACAGCACATTCATTTTAAAGTTTGTTATTGTCACCAACATGTTTAGACTCAAATTCTTAAACAAATATGAGTAGGCTGTGCTCATCCTACCATTGTGCCCATTTTCTCACTATTCTTCCACTAAGTCCTTTGTAATGCAAGTTTTTGCAAGACTTATTTCTCTAGACAAGAATCTGAACCAATTAAACCTCAAGTTTTTATGACTTGGGATTCTGAATTTGTGAGAAAGAGTTCTGATATAAAAAGAATAAGCTGAGTTACGCTCACAGAAGTGGGAAACAGAAATATATCAAGTGACATCAATGCTCAGTCAAAATAGTCGTATTTTGGTATTAATTGCCTAATACTAGTAACGTACACTACTGCACTTTATCAGCCATTTCATGTCATATTCATATAATATTCAGTACTCAAACTACTGTACAGTTTGAACAAAGGATATACAATGGAAGATGAGAGCATTAGCATATTCAGTAGTCTTTCTTGCACAATATTTGATTAATTAAAATTTACTGTGATCATTTTGATTTTTTTAATCACTTAGTATACTCCAGATTACTCCCCTGTTCCAACACTGAAATATCTAGAACCTTTCAGTAAGTATAATCAACTTCTTACATAATTCATCAAACAGATATTTGTAAACTAGACTTGTCTTAATAACCTTTCTCTTCCCCAGGCTTCGAGAAAGGCTAGACCTTTAGGAGGCAATTACCTTAAAACTGAACATCTTTCAATCAGGCATCAGGGAAAGGGTAGATATCCTTTGGATATCATAATTTGCAACCCAGATAGGGCTCTATGCAAGTGTGAAAGTCTGCCATCTTGTTGGACCAGAGCTGTTCTGCCTATAGTGAATGCTGTCATAGTCAAAAAAAAAAAATCAAAAAAGCCAGGAAATTCCACATTAATCTGGCCTTATTTTGGACTACTGTAAAATAAAATAAAAAAAAAAAAAGTAATTCACACAAAGGGAACATTCTTCTGGCCAAATTCAAATCAGTACTGCTGGAAAACATAGAAGGTCAAAAGAATGGTGACAAAGCATGTGTATATATTTATTACACAACTCTCTGCTTAGTCTTCAACATCAAATACTGAATAGTACCTTTAAATAAACATGAAATATTGTAAGTAACAACGTATACAGAAGGATTATCATATAGCCCAAGAATATTTATCATCTTTTTAACTATTCAAGTAGTTTGTGAAGTCTGGATGTAGTCAAAACACAATCTTCACTTGAGGTAAGCATAAGAGCTCTGGCTCTGTGTTAATTCACAAGAATGAAGCCTTATTCCTGGATGATTGTTTCATTTACCATAGTAAATTATAGCTGACCTGGGGTCCACTGGGGCTGTATAGCATAAGGGGACTGCTTAGCAAAGAGTAACCCAACTACACCGTTTCCTTAGCTGGAGAAAGAACGCTGCAAGTCTGTCAGAAAACCCACACGAGAAAGGATTATTTCTTTCATAGTGAAAAGTTGTGAAGGAAAGTAGAGGATAACAAATTCATAGAAATTAATAATTTAAAACCTAGGATGTTGTGAATTCTCTTCTTCAGTTGCTGAATTTTATAGCTTTCTGTATACTCAGAGCAATTCTTTTTAAATTCACATTACATATTTCCACTAGGGTACAGATTCTGAAGTGCTTATTCAGAAATTGGTTTAGGTAAAAGTCCTACTGAAGCTGCTGGGAATTTTATTCCAAGTGAGACTGCATGAATATTGAGTGCAGATTTCTGGATTTCACCCTCTAGAGTAATAGACTGTGTAAACTAGAAATAATGATTGGAGTAAGTAACCAGGCTCTTTTAAGTAATTGATATTATTCTTATGAAAATACTTATCATTGTGCTTCCTATGGCAATTATTGTCAGGGAAAACATAAAATAATATCTTTTTAGTTTCTAAATACTTTGAATCTTAACTTCTAAAGCTGTCTTGCTCTTGTACCACCAGCTGCCCATTCTATACTCACTTCGTATTACAGTTGTGGGTAATCCAATTTAGTATTCCTACACTTCTGAATTCACATATAATCATTAATAGATTATAGTACCAAAACTTAGATTCAAATAAATATGCAAACAATTTCACTAATGATGAAATTTAATGTAGAAAACCCATTTTGTTTCCTTAGAAAATAACTTTAAAAAGAGGGACAGGACACGAACCTATTGTTGTTGATCCCTGCTATGTGTTGCTGTAACACATAGACAGATGCACATTTGCCTACAGGCTGACTTATAGCACTAGTAGATATGCATGGATGTTGATGTTAGCTATTAGTTCAGCTGAAAAAGTCTACAAGTTATGACTCTTTAATCCCATTTATCCCTTTGTGATAAAGCAAGAGGGAATCAAAATGCTCTTAATTTCCCACCGGTCCGCACCCAGCAAGAGAACAACCTTCAGACATCCACCAGTAGGTCTGAACTATGAGGCACTGCTGCAGCCATCCCCTCTCCACGTCACTAGAAGTCACTAAGAGATTTTGGTTCCCTACCCTGCTCTGCCAGAGATTCCTGTGCCACTTCAAGCAAAACACACAGGCCTCATATATGCCGAAGTTGTATTCTGTCAGCAAGCAGGAATCTCCAGATGTTCCTCTATCCATAAAGTAGAATAATAGTAGGTACCATAGACCACGGTTGTAAGGCTTCATTTACTTAATCTTTGTAAGACCTCTGCAACTTTGTTTATTCATTCAAGGAGCATTGTAGAAATAAATACAATGGAGTCATATGTTAGTGTGAATTAATACTCAGAATAATATCTTTCAGAAATACTAATATGACCCCCTGGTTCTCTGACATATTCCACTGTAAAATTGTCAGGAAAAGGCCAAGTTATAAAAAGATATTCACATAGATAGCAACAACAACCACAATGTTTGTAGGGTTATTAGTATGAGCTATTCCTCAAGGCTAGAAAATAACATTCTGACCCTCTCCATGTACTCGTACACAGTAAGGTATGTTATGTTATAGTTACATAAAGTAGCTCTGGCAAACCGTTAGGCAGGTGGGAGGAGGATTGTTCTAGATACAGAAAGGGTTTGAAACTCAGTGACATATGCTGCCCCATGTTTTAACAAAATATGGCAAAGTCAACACTTCATAGAATGAGACCTTGAATGTGAAGATTTCTCCTTCATGTTCAAAATTCACATCAAAATTTTTCACCATTCAATGTTTCAATTATGAATTGCCATCTTGTCTCTCTTTAAAGAAATTTTTAAATGCTTCTGCACACATAGAAAATTGAACTTAACATAAAGAGAAGCTTGTTTCCATTTATTTCCACAAGAGAATGCTGATGATCTTTTCAAATCAACTTGAAATTCCTATTTGCATATCAATTATGGAAATGTTGTTGAAATTTAGAAACTGGCTTTATATTAAACCAGTTCAATTCTTTAAAATTAATCATGGTTTTATATACTCTACCTCCATACTATCTAAATAAAATTTTAAAGAAATTCCTCTTTTTGTCTGCTTCCCTGATTTTAACTTTAAATTCTAAATTCCTAAAAGTAGTTCTTCCCAATGAACAATTGTAGCTTCAAGGAAAAAAGATTTGGTGGGAACCATGGGATATTACAGATGATATTCCTTTGCTTTCCTTGGATCTTCTTAAATCCCCTCTTCTTATGGAAAGATTTGCCCCAGGAAAAGGGCAGAGAAAATAAAAGACGAACAAGAAGCTCAAAATTCTGTCTGGAACTTCTTAGTTCACTGATGGTCATCTTTCCACCTCCTTCATTACATCATGTGCAGTCTATATACTCTCTACTCTGTTTTGTATCTATCCAATCTATAGCAGAAAAGCAGCATTCATGCTATCTCAAAGTGGACTTTTATTCTCACAGAGACCTGGCACTGCTGTTGTCCTAGCCACATCTGATGGAAGTTGTGTTTTAAGTAATTCTGTTTATCATAAGCAAAACTTAACTGCCCCTTATTTATTGTTTTATCAAGGAACACTTTCCAAAGTCATTGCAGAGTTTTGTTGGTTTGACTCCTCCCCCATATAATCTATCTTGAAATTTAGTCAAAATATAAATAAATGTCAGCATAAGGCCAGAAATAGGCTAACTATCATCATGTCTTCTCTCAGCAGTTACTCAACTGTCAAACAGCATTCATCATTGGAAAAAAATAAGCAAGCAGTCAATGCAGTCTTACAGGGCAAAACTTGTAATTCCCAGATCTTTGTCATAAGAGTGGGCCTCTTTTACCTTTCTTTTATCCTGAAGGTTTAGGAATACAGACAAGCATAGATTTTCAATGATATCTCAATACCTCAGTTAAATCTGGGATCAGATATCAACAAGAGGATTGCTTTGTGTAGATCTTTAAGTCTTTTTTCCTCACACCCAAATATCATGAAGATTTCAAAGCCTTTTATTAACATATAACATGACTTGTTAGCAAGCTACCACATCTATTTTAAAGATTATCTCATAGCCATATCAAATGTAATAACAATATTGCTTGCTTTCTTTCTGGAAAGGATGAGCTTGGAAAACCTTCTGCTCTAAATGCAATAGTTGTAATTGTTTCTGTAGCTTTCATTGATCCATACGTGAAAGAAAGCTATTTTTAAAAGACAGTGTGACAAAATACATTTGCTTTTCTTAATTTGTCAATAAATCAGAAATGTAGCAATAATTTTCATTAACAAGATATGTCTACTTTCCAGCAGGAAAGTACTTTTACAATTTAGGTTGCTCAGCTCTGGCAACTACTCACTTTTTAGACCTATATATTCATTCAAATGCTTACCAAAGCAATATTGAGCTTACCTATGCATGCACATTTGAGACTAAAGGCACTATAACTATCTTTTATTTAAGAATACTTTGTTGGGGAACAGAACTAAGAACATTTTTCTCAGGTCTTTATAAAGGATTTACTTGATAAAATAATAGCCAAATCATTTTCCCATAGCTGCCAATATGACTCTTTAAAATAATCTAAAAATATTATGCAACTAACAGCTTAATAAAAATTTCTCCCCAGTGTTGAGATCATCTCAGCACAGAAAGTGGAAGACCCATCACAAACACATTCACAATTATATCATCTGTGACCTCATAGTTGTGGTCTGTAAGGACCTGGGAATAGGCTGGAGAACACCAGAACATTTTCTTGTCCAATCGTCCCTTCTCTGCTCCTCCCCAGTTCACTGTGCTCTAGGATATCACAGGATTTGATATTATCTTTGTGACATGAAAGAAGAAAAGATGCTGTTATCAGTATCTGTAAATGAAGAAATACTAGCAGATTTGATTACTGAGCTAGGTATTTGAAGTCTTAGGGTTCTTTACCATATGTTAAAATATTGCTCACCTAAACTGGAATAAAGACAGCAATCAACTTTAACAAGTGTTTGTTGTTTGGACACTCTTGTTTATTTTTCAGCAATATTCTGGTTCACTTTATCTTGAAAACATTGTAAATATTTGAAGGAAACTTGGCATGCAAAAACACAGCACAAAGATGTTTAATTCTAAACTAAATCGTTCTTCCCTAAAATCATACAGTATTGAAAACATTTAAACCCCAACTCCTCTTGAAGCAATAATAGTATTTTGATTTAGTTTAACAGTAACCCCATTAGACCTTTTTCTGGTTCATTAAGTAGCAAAAGACTAATCACAGGCTGTCTAGATTTGAACCAAAGCTTTCAAAATATGGGGGCTGTTTCATAAACAGAACATAAACTCATTTTAATCAGAGATGTGTTGCAGGTTACTTAGCACTAACCTCCCCTACACATCTTTCAATTACATCAGCATCTTTGCTCTTTGTAACCATGTGAAAACGTAAGGACCTGACAGTTTGTGACAGGACCCCAAGCTTTCAATTAGACCTGCCTGGGCTTTCTGCCTTTACAGCAGATGACCAAAAAGCTTCTAAATTCAGAATAGCAAGTTGTGTTTCAAATATATAGAGTGCCAAAGTGTCTGGACTGAATAGAGAAACAAAGTGACAAGGGACCAAGCAGAAGGAGTTTGCGAACAGCTGTCTGCAAGAGTTTCATGGCTCTGGGCTGTTTCTAGGTGCTCTCCCCCATTACAGCAGATGGCATGGACCTTCAGAGCATCCTCACAGAAGCTTAAGGTTTCCAGCTCCTTGCTGCCACCTCCCTGCTGATAACTGGGCTGAGCTTCCCCTGGCCATGGCCATCCCTCAGCCATCCTTGTCTCCTGAAGCAAAAGGCAAGAAGCAGGAGGATTATATGTAACACGATGATGTCCATTTGCCTGTTGGTATGGAACCCAGAAGGAAAGCATCAGCTGCAAGGACTGTTGAGTTCACATTCCTAGGTCATGCCACCAGGCCCAGGTGTATGTGTTTCTGGCTGCTGAATTTGGTAGTGCTCCAGGCTCAGCCTTAGGTGACCACATGAGCTTGGACAGGAAGGTGGTGGACACCCCTGTGCTGCCCTTCACAAAGTCCCATATGCTTTTAGTAACTGTCCCTGCGAGGTGTGCAGGTGAGCCCAGGCACTGTAGGATGGGTGGGGAACATGAGCAAGTCACCATGAGCACCCAGGCTGTGGGGTACTCTGGGACAATGCGACACTGCAGCACCAGCCAAGCTGACTACTTGTGCACAGACATCAGGTCCGTGAGCATAGCACACCTTACTGTGGTTTAGTACTCACAAGTAGCTAAAAGTTGTTTAACACAGTCGTGGGTATGTGGTTTCCTCCCACAGTGAGTGTGGGGTTCCTCTGGGACCCTCTCATGAAGCTGCTGCCACTGAAAATATAATGAAGAGGCAGTGGAGGTACCTGAGATGGAGCCAGGGTGATTTTCAGGTTTCCCTGGGCACCAAGTCCTCTAAGAGAGGGAAGCCCTCAGCAGCACTGATATAAAGCTTTCCATCTGAACTGGAATAAAAGGTACAGTCCCAAAATATACTGGGGAACCAAAAAGTGATACTAAAAATCTTTCATAGGAATATACTTTTTTTTCCCTTCAAATCAGTCAGTTAGCAGATATGCTTTTCAGAAAAAGACTAATCTTTTTACCCTTCAAATAAAATTAGTTGTTTCCATCTAATTGTGATTATAAATTTTAAATTACTTTTTGTATGATGTATCTATAATGTAACTATACTGAATATTTCAGACCAGACAAAACTAGACAGGTGGATGATTTTTTTTTTTGTGCTGTATATGTTCAAACGTTAATAGTATCATTTGCATGCTAAAGAAATGAAATTTTGATTTTACAGAGGCCACTAAGGATTAATTTAATGATCTGGATAGAGTTTAGACTGCTTCACAGGGGGAGTGAAGGTTAAAAGGTACATCTTGCTAAATATTTAAAATCTTCAACCTTTTCAGTGTAGAGCAAACTGATTTTAAGTTCACCATTCTGTTACTTATCTAGTAAAGTTTTACCTTGCTTAAAAGTTTATATTTCTGATCTATAAATCCTGGGGGGTTGTACATGACTTCCCTTTTATGTAGTGATTTACAATAACATTTTAAACCCCTTACATGATGCATTTTCAGCAAAGTCCCCAGGACTGTCTGTTCTCATTGAGAGACAAGACTTCTCTCCCCAGTAGTATTTTTTCCCTTTCAGTTCAAGATATAGCTCCAGTCATAACCAAATATAACTGTTGAGTATCTCGTTCCAGCAGCTCACAGAAAAAAAACCAGATAACTTCTTATTGGTAAATAAGTTCTCGGAGCTTCTGTATACATTGATTTGTTGACATCTGGTATTCCCCTCACATACTGTCAAAACACAGAGCCAGTCCATATGCATGAAGTTTTTGGCAGCAAAGCACACTTTGTAGATCATCGGGTTTCTTTTCCTATCTGATGAATTCTCTTTTCACTATAAATGATACATTACAAGAGATCTATCAAAAATACAACTAAACTGAGTCATCTTTGTAAATACCTCCATAGGACATCTTCAAATTAGTTTATAAGGAATATACAAGTACATTATATGTACAAGCAAGAAATTATCTTCTTGAATATATGCAATGATGTCTTAAAACAAGTAGCAAGAATATTTGGTCATTGAGGAAAAACACTGCAAGAACAGCAGCCCCAAGTGAAAAGCTGCCTGCTACAGCTGACTTGCACGACAGGAAGGCCTTACCATGTAATGCCTAGTATTGATGCTCATGCACTTCAGGTGCATAGATCTAGTGTTTGCTCAGTACATCTTAGCCCTTTTAAAGTCATACCTTTCTTGACCCTTAATATTTCAGGCGCAGCCCAATTTTCAGACTGACACTTTCATTACTTTTATTTAGAGGGTTGCTTTTTTTTTTTCTTTTTATACTAAGCTAAAAAGTCTACATTTTAGTCTATTATGCATTAAACTTTGTGCAGAATTTCAAGATAATTCTCTTCGGAAGACCTGTAACTCTGAAGTACTTGGTGGTTACATCTGTTCAATTCAATGGGTGAACACTGCAGGGAGCCATGCTGAATAAGGTACAGTTGAGCTATTTGTAAAGGATAGTGTCTCTTCAGCAATAACACCATAAACAGAATCTGTCCCTTAGAACATGTCTTCCTATGTGATTTCACACATATGAAGATATCCTCTACAGAAGTTCCAAAATGAAGAAAACTTGGCACAGTACAAAGGTAAGACTTCACTCTTTTTCAGATGCTTTACAAAAATTGAATTAGGTGCACACCTACTTCTTCTAAGAATAGTTCTCTGGTCATACCACCCTCAAAGTAGCATAAAAATATACTGTCATATGAAACTGAAATAGAAGTACATGCGATTATCTGTATTATTATATCTGTAATATTATATATTTAATAATAACAAAATTTATGTGAGGATCTTAAACATTGATCAAAACTAACACTATTTGAAATACAGACATTATTATTTATTTCTATGGCACAATGAGTCCATGCAAATTCCCAAATACCGATGTCCACAAATTTCTGCTCACAGTAGTAGCCAAAGACAAAGGTGAGGAACTATCCCTTCTATGGCTGAAAAACATAGGGAGCCATACCTTTGGCATCAGCTTAACAGAAACAATCATGATGCTTTTGAATCATCTTTAAAATCTGTCAGAAGATGACTGACCTTTAATATTTTCATTCTACTAAAACTTCAGTTTTACTTCTGATAATATATTCTGGAAGTGACTTCTACAAAGAAATGTTTTGATGATGAAGTTTATCATATCAATGAAATTCAGGACATTATCACAGTAGTTAATATAATTTTTTAAAGTTTCAGGTTCTTTGTTAAATTGATACTACTGTTATTCTATATGCTTCCTCCTCCTAATGCAATATAACTTAATTCTCTTTGTCTTGTCATTAAAATGCATATTTCTATAATTATTAAAAACCCAAATATTATTTTTCTTTAAAAGGAAAAAATGCACACAACCATTCTGATTGCCAGATTTGACTCAGCTACAATATGCTGTATGTTATACCTTGCTGAAGTCCCTGAGCCAGGAACTGCAACAAACAGAAGCACAAGTTGAGTCATGAGAGATGGCTGAAGTGGTTTAAGAATCTTTTACTTCTGGAGGAGAAAAAAAAAAATAAAATTCTGGCTTCATATTAAATACACCAGGGAGGAAATCAGGTTAGAAAAATCAATGGCTGCTTATGGATACTAAAAATCAAAAATAAAACTTTTGGGGAATAGGCAAGCTTCCAAAACTGCCATATTAAGAACTTCTGGACTTAGAGCTGCCAGAGTTAATCTAGAGATAAACAGCTAGAGAAATATGGCGGCTCCTGTCTTTTGGCAGAAGCAACAGAAACATCCACTGATCATTTAAATTATTCCCAACTGTGCAATTCCTTTAAAATATGAATTCACTTTAAAGAATAAATAAATGAAAACAAACTAGATCTGATTGTCTCTCTACTTAGAGGAATGGAAACTAGGAGTAGTTTTGTTCAATGCAGGTAGATAATAGGAGGTAAAAAGTCTGGCACGGTCAAACTTCTTATCTAATCAGTAACACTGGAAAAATATGAAAAACCAGAACTCCAAAAGAACCATCAAATGATCTCGTGCACAAAGTATTATTGCTTTGTATTGAGACTGACAAATACCTCTGCAAAACTAGAAATGCTTTTGTAATAGTTGCTCTAACCTGAATTTAGTTATCAGTACTTTCATTTTTAAAGTGCTGTTTGTGGTTAGTACCTGGTAGAGCTGCACATACCTGATCCTAAAAGGCACACAGAGTAAACCATTGTATTTGCGTTCTACAAAGCCAAACTGTGACTGGCTCCACAAGGGTAAGTCCCAACTTTATTACAAATTGTCCTTGTCTGCTTTGGAAAAATGAAGTAAAACCATCCTAATCACTGGTATGGAATACCTGAGACATGAAGGTGCAGATAAGCCTCTCACAGCAAACAAGACTCATGATTAGTGAGACTTTCTTCCTCTCCAGATGTTTTCCACCAATACTGAAGCTTTTCTGTCCCTAAACTGTCTTGATGGACATGTGTTCCCTTCTTCAATGTTATAGTTCACCCTGCTCCAGATCTAATAAAGAGAGAGAATCCTAAATTTAAGCAACTTCTGATCACTTCCAGTATTTAAAGAAATAAAAGGAATCAGGAAAAATCTAAATTCTATGTTACTCAACTTCTCTAAATGCAGAAGTACATTGCAGAAATTGTTTCCTCCATGACAAGGATTCAGAATTACTGAGAGCTCAGCCACACATGACAACTCATAGCAATAATGCTAGCAAGTGAGTATGGAAAGTGTAATCTGTCATACTCAAAATATTGTGTCTATATTCAGCATTTGCATTTCATTTCATTTGCAAAACAATGTTTTGCAAATTTGTTTTTAAATGACTGTATACTGTGGCTATTTCTGTTAAAATATGCTCAAAACTCTGCATCATTCATGATGAATGCATTTCTGCCTCCGCGAGAACACAGAAGCACACATGTGAATAAAAATACTAAACAATATTTAGCAAAATCAAATTAAATGTTGATTTGAAAAGCATGGGGGAATAAGGTGTCATAAAGATCAAGACCTGCTGCTTTTATGAAATAATCCTCCCATAATAATGCAGCTTAACTATTGTGCAAGACATAGATTTCATCAGTGCCTCTCTACCAGATAACAGCTGCATATTTAACATCACTGATTTGTATAAAAAGATTTTGTTAAGCTTTTGAATTCATTTGACAGGCTTATTGTCTAATGATGTATTCTTCAATTGAAATTGATTAGCAAATACATCAGATTTCATGTAATCATTTAATCAGCTCAAATGATCAGCCTTTTCCATGGCCTTCTATCATAACATTCAACAACAACAAAAAAAATCAACCAGCCAACTGTTGCTAAGCTAGAATTAGAACAGAGATGGGAGAATATAAGTGTCTTGTAGAAACTCCAAATCTTAAGAAACCTAAATAGATATATATAAATCCCAGACACTTAAACTGCACTATGATCAATATCCCAAACTGGATGTAGCAGGTTCTGCTTATCCTACTCCTGAATCTATGTATGAAGGAAATATAGGAACACTAAAGTAAATTGAAAGTTTGATTCCAAGATTCCTTGTGTAAAGAATAGTATATATAGTATATAATATATAATAGTATACATATTATATAGTATAATATAATAGTATATATTATATATATTATAGGGAAGTTGACTCTTAGGTCAAATGTGAATGAAAAAGATACGAGATTTCCTTTCCATCACTAACAGCTACAGCCTCAACTCACTACAATCAGACTATGACCTAGTAACTTAGCACCTAACAGACTGGAACACCAAGAAGCAATGAAACAGAACAGCTTGGGCCTTACAAAACTTACATCACTGTCAGACTTCATCCATCTTCCTCACAGTATTTCTCTAAGTTTTCAAGATAATTCTATTTCCATCCTCCAACACATCCAAATTCTCTCCCAGGTGTGCTCCAGATTAAAAAAGCTAGTAGACTATTCTATCCTATAGCTCATTCATTAAAAACTGAATAAATGCATACAGAAAAGAAGCAGACACAAGACAAAGAACTGAACAGCCCTGTTCAACATTGCCTTCCATTCTGACTCTGGATCAACAAGTGACTCTCTTGATATGGATTCCAGCCAGTTTTCCACCTGTTTGTAGTAACTTCATCTACTTTGTGCATCCTTATATTATCCCGAAGTTGTTTTTCTTAAAAGATCTGCTACATTATTGTAACTGGTTTTTCAGTTGGACCAGCTTTTCAGGAAGAGTCATTTAGGAGTTCTCTGTGGCAGTTGAAAACTATCTTTATCTTTTATTGTAATACCTCAGTTTCTTTAGTTAATATTTTGGAGCTTTTTGTTTGCTTGGGAGTACAGGGTTGTTTCTGCTCTGAAAAGTAAGAACCTTTCCAGACATCACAGACTTTTACTTCTTAACTGTTCTCATTCAAATTACCTCTAACTTTAATATTAATCAGCCAAAACATATCTAGCAGGTGCAATCAAGACAAAAGTAGCTCTCTCTAAATCTTTCTTCTCTGTTATGAAACAAAGACACCAGAATCTGATTTGTTTGTGCCTTACTATACTCCTTTCCCTGTTCAGTTAGTTATACCTCCCCATTATCACACCATCATGTGCTTTGGGGTACCCTGTCCACTGCTCCTCAAGAGCTTCATCCTGATCTTTCTGATTTGGCAGTTCATAGTGAACCACCAGCCCCAACAGTGTTCACATTGCATTTCTTTTTAGCTGCATCCAGAGATCACTTTCACAAGTTTTTGTCCTCCTTGATCTCTGCCTTAGAACATACATATGCATATTTGATACACAGAGTAATGCCTCTTTCCCTGTAGGCCACTCTTTCCGCCCATCCCCCCCTTCAAGGTTTCTTTATTAAATAAGCTCCTCATGTATTAATATATATGTTACATAAATTATTTCATAAACCCAAATATTGCCTGTTTTCTATAGCTCTAACAAAGACATTAAAGGTTGATTTGAAGACTGACGCATTCTCATTCTCTGTCTCTTCTTTGAGATTGTCATAAAAAAATATAAAACGTAATCTTTAGTCTTCACCCAGGGGCAATCCCACTTACTCGCATCCTCCCCCCATAGATCCATATTTAAAGCCCTTCACTGACATGAGGAAGCTCACAAATATTGGTGTAATTTCCAAGATGAACCGAGGGATGGTGCTCCAGTTAAAGAGCAAACAAAAATAAGAATTTAAGATGATGCACTATCACTTTACCTAGTTATTCACCATCTGTTACTTCTTTCTGCTTTATCACACCTGACATATGAATGAAAAAAAATGCAGTAACACAGAAATGAGAGAAAATTAAAAAGAACTCAGTGGTCACAATCCCCTCATCATACATGCATTATAGGATTCCATTAAAAGTTACACCAGTATGATATTAATTACATCACTTTTACATTTAGTTAATCACTGTAGGAATATGAGGTTTATAGTATTCATTTTCAAATTCATGAAATGCCTTTCTTGTTAAAAACGGGAAGAAAAATTTTACATTCAGGAAATATTTTGCAAAATGCATTGGCTTATTGACTAAAAAAATTAGTTGTTCATATAAGGCAGATGAAAAGATTTATTGACACTAAATAGGACAAAAATATTGATTCTGTACACCACAAGCAAGTTTTAACCTCCTACTACATCGTACTTCCACAATGCCTGTGAATTCATATGGGATAAGCTCTGTGCCCAAATTCTTACCCCAATACTATTGCTGTGGTTTTTTGTTTTGTTTTTTAAAGAAAGATCATAATAGAATAACTATGGGTTGTTATAACACTTTCACCTAGTTCAGAGACTCCACAGATGGAGCTAAGATTGAAGTCAGACTTTTAATAGAAGATCATGGACAGAAAACCCCATTTTAAAAGACTGCAAGTAGAAACTCCTCTTCTTTTCAGAAATTGTGAAGTTCAAGACAGGAGTACCACCCCCACACATATTTCCAGATCTCAAAAGCATCAAAATAAGCTTATGCGTCAGCCTTCAAATCTTGCAACAGAAAAACTTTAAAGTCAAAATCTTGTCTTTCATTCACTTGAATCAAAGAAAATTTTGAAGAGCTACAGCTTCTTTAAATTTAGCTTCTGCCACACAAAATTCTTTACTATATTTTTAAGTCCATTAATGGTGTAGGAAAGAAAGCACAATGTATGCAACATAGCAAAACAAACAGCATTTAAAATGAAGGTGTAGATGCAAAGAACAATAAATTTGTAGTAAAATAACCCTGAAAGTCTGCACAGAGGCAGGGCAAATGGAAAAGCAGGCAGAACTTTCTCTGTACTTCTATTTCCATTCAAGTCAGAGATTTTTTTTTATTTTTTTTTTCTAATATGGGATCAGCATTACCTTATATATTGCTTTTTCCTCACATAAGAAACTAGCCTGGGGCTGATAGAGACATCATTTATGCATGAAGTTGAAGAGTGAAGGCACCAGGCTCCCCATGAAGCCCCTTGGACAGGCACTCCCTCGCCCAAGCTAGTGGAGTGGGCTGGCAAGAATGACTCCCAGGGCCACCAAAAGCCTGGCCACAGCTCAGAGCGCTCAGAGTCTCTGTGCTATGGAAAAAAAAAAAAAAAAGAAAAAAAAAGAAAAAAAATAAGAAAATTCAACTTGAGAAGGTTTAAAAACCTGTTTCTTATGAAATTATACTTGGCAGCTAGGTAAGAACAAGAACACCATCATCCTCTTATGTGGTTTTGTTTGGGTTTTTTTTTTTTTTTTTTAGATAACCATATTAAAAACAAACAAATGGGCTATTTAATAAACAAAACAATTCTTATTACAATGACCACACCACAGCCACAGAGCACAGAATCCACGTTAGTTTTATGCTTCTTGTCCGGCTTTGATTAAAAGCTACAACCACTAAGTCTTGACGATAAGCACTGCTTATTTAAGCTAATTAAGCCAAACTAACTCATTTATATTCACATATATGACTAACTTTGTCTGTCTTCCATGACCACAGACTATTGTATGAAATCCATTTTTTTATATATTATTCTGGTACCATCACTACCAATGAAAAGTATGATCACTATTTCACTGTCTGCTTAAAAACCCACTTCAGCAGCTAGTCCTCCTGGGTAAGGAAAAAAAAAAAAATTGTCTGGTAAAACTATTAATTTCTTTTAATCTAGCTCTACCTGTGAAAGACAATGGTGAATCATATGTACAAACAGTGATAATTTTTCAGCCCCATTACAAGTCATATTGTGCTACTTTAACCACACCCCACATGGGGCAGAGCTGTTTCCCCGTGTGCCATTACAAAACAAAATGAGATTGTTTTACTGAAATAAGTTTCTGTAAACCAGAAAACATTTCTTATTTCAGTGCTCTGAAGAACACGGCAGTTTATGAATACTACGGTCTGCTGTGGCTTGCTCTATCACTTCTTCAGAATTACAATTACTGCCCATCACAAAAAAGAATCTGCAGGAGCCTCAGATCTCTACAATGTCTTAATTTGAAGTACTTTATGCAGCACTTCGCAGTGCTTTGTGATTGATGTTCTCCAAGTGTTTGTTTCGGTAGTTCCACCTTTCATTACTCAGCCTTTCTCTTACCTAGGTAGGTCATATGGAGCTAGTGGCTTTTGTCTGACCCTATTCCAGGGCCAGATAAAGATTCTGAAACTGAGGCAGGGTGATCTTTATAAGAAACCTTGACATTTCACAAGAAAAAGTGGATTTCTCGTGTTAAGGAGGCACACAGCAGCATCTAGAAGAACAGAAGACTACTGGGAAGCTGTCTGTCATTCTTTTGACATTTCACAGACTTGATTTCCTACTACAACACAGCAGGGTGACTTGTCGTTCTGTCACCAGCATGTGACAGGAAGACACTATTTCACCTCTTCTAACTTAAAAACACAGGGGGTCCCCAATGCTTCCAAGAGTAGCTCTGGTGTCTCAACACAGAATCAGTCATCTTTTGGTACACAATACACTCCGGCACGAACCCTAAGATTCACAAGAAAAGGCCACTGCAAAGGAAGGAGGTGAGGGCTCTCCTCAAAGACAGGAGACCTGAAGAGTCCACATGCAGAAAGTCACACTGAGGCTGAGAAAAGAAACCCCTGAAAACTCTGCAAGTCTCTAGATGGACGAACTCAGGTAAATAATGCTTAAACAAAAGGCTACATTCAGGAAGAATTTTATGCTGGTTCTTGCAAGATATCTGTTCCTTGTGGCTAATAATTTATCTTTACAAAGTATTAGATGGAGCAAAATACATCTTTCATATCTGAATTTGTCACTTTTCCCCCTTACTTCAGTTCTTTCTGCTTTGGCTTATTTGTCTCTAATTCCTATGCACTTCCAGCTAATATTACCCAGTCTCTCAGTTTTACAACATACAGTATTCCACAACTCTAAACAAAGTTTTACATGATAGAATCTGTTGATTTTGTGAGAAAGTCAGCTTTCAGTTTACAGGAAAAAAAAAAAAGAAAAGAAAAAGAAAAAAGTCTTCATAACTACAGACAGAAGCTGAAAATACATCCCCCTAAATTTCAAAAAATCCATTGGAAAGAACAGGAAGTTTCTTAAACATCCCATAAGTTATGGGCTCAATTTTGAGTTCCTTATTAATTTTTGAATGTTTTTCAGTGCCTACATTTTCCCTGTATAGTTTTCTGCTTCATTTCTAGCTCATCCAGCCATATTCCAAAAAAGCAGATTAAAAGCAGTAAAAATAGAAGTTCATTGCAGTTTCTGTCCTGTCCTACCCTCTTCTCTGTTATTCAGGTTTGCCTGCTTCAAATGTATGCTCATGTGATGATTTTTTTTTTTTTTTTTTGGACACTCTCCCTGGTATTATGAAAATACTACACTGTAATGTAAGTCACAAATAATTGTTACTTTGACCAGAAACAAAGAAGATTCAGTCATGCCCCCATTTTTTTCCAAAAAAAGGGGGGGTTAAAAGAAAAAATAAATAATAATGTTATGATTTTTCTGTGATGAGAGCACATATTTGCAGGGATACCCTTTTTCCTGCAGAGGAGAGGAAAACTCTTTCCCAGGACTGGAGCATCTTCTGTATTGCCTCTGTCAGCTTTCATTTTACAACCTTTACAGAACGTAGGTTCCTGAGTGTTACAGTAACAAAGTTTCAGCTACTAAAACTATGGAACTTCTTTTGCATTATCCTAGATACAAGGATAAACCAATGATACTGCTTGTTAAAGCCACTGGAATCCCCTCTGTACATGAGAACTGTTAATTCTTCTCAAAAATCATGTTATGTGCAGATGAATTTTCACAGCAGTTTATTAATGAGGATGCAGCTACTTGCAATTGCAAACTCTCTGAAATTACACTTGACAACAATTTTGCATTTTTATTCCTAATATTTTTTATAATGTCTGTATGCTGGTTTGGCAGTCATAAAGCATGTGTTCAAGTTTCATAATCTCTTTGTAATTACTATTGAAGTCATGATAGTTGTATTCAAAACAAGTTATTCATATGTATGCTGAATGCATGATTCTGCATATTATCTCCTTTGATACAGTTGGAGAGGGGGGTGTTGGTCCACATTTGGGCATACTACCTACTGCTTGCAGAAGAAACATGCTCAGGTTTGCAGAAATGTCATCAACTTTGTAATAATTTGGAGGATCAGCCCTGTATTGTCATCCTGCTCCCTGGTACATCACAACACTAATGGGTTCCACATAATAACTGCTGAGACTTCAGGCTAAAAACTACTTATCGCTTTTCTTTCAGCTCATTCCCTTCTTATGCCTGAATCCACTTTTGTGCAGAACAGGATCATTTACATTTGGAGCTCATGCCCCTTTGTTTTATTACCCACCTCAATAGCACCCGGGTCATTCTTGGTGCCATACTAACAAGATAATAATGCATCATATTAATTTTCTTTGCTGGAAAGCATGATTCATCCCCCTCATCCCAGATGCAATGATGTGTCCCAGAACCGATGAAATCATGTGGTTTTGGTTAGGTAAATCCTATGAAAGAAAGCCAGTTAGTTTGAGATATACTTGTGGGAAGAATGCTTTTAATCACAGCTTTTAGAAGCCTAAACTATAGTGTTAAATAATAGAGACAAAGAAATATTGATTGCATGGGCTGATGTAAAAATACCAAAACAATAATCTGTTTGAGAATCTGAAGGTCATTTTACATTGTTATATTATCCTCCTATATTCCTGTTGGTTTCCATGTTCAAAATTTCCTTTCTTGGTATCTGTCAACAGCTATTTTTAATTCAATCAGTGGGATGACACATATTAAAGTATAACTCAGGTTGTCTACAATTATGGATGGAATTTACACACATTTTTCTTTCATAAAATGATAAGGTCTTGGTACAGATACACGATAAGGTATCTGATAAGGTCCTGGTCATGATACGTGAGTTTTCATTTACAGCAAAACAGAAGATAAGAAAAAGAAAACAGGAAATCGGACCAAAGCACAGTCACATGGTGAAAATTAACGGCAACCCTAGTTCAGCAGACTTTATTACTGCAGCTCTAAAGTAAAATGACCAAAGATCAGAATGGGAGTAGTACAGTGATATAAACTTATCTCTTTTGAGCATAGGTATATTTTACTGACCAATCTTGATAAATTCTGTCACAAATAGATACCACCTTAGCTGAATTTTCTACGAATCCTAGCTAGACTTAGTCAAACGTTGGCGTTTCTATTTTATAGTGCCTTCTGAGGTTTGGGTCTGTAATCAACTGATGCATGAAGATATCACATCTATGTCTTTTTACCTTTTTCAAAACATTTAATGTAGATGTGACCACTTTGAAATTCATTACAATCATAATAAAAGAGCTGAAATGAATCTTAAGAATTCATCCCACTTATGCCCCAAAACTTGATACAAGATCGATTATAACTATACTGTCCCTGCAAGATATTTGTCTAACCTATAATTAAAACCGTGCAGTAAAGGGCATTTCACAGCCTCCACATGTGACCTCTTTTGGTTCTTAAATATCTTCATAATTAACACATTTTTACTTACTCTAAATCAGCTTTTCTTAAAATTAAGGTAATTACTCCTTTTTTTTATAGCCTTTTAATTTTTAGAAACTACTTAAACTTCTCCCTCCAATCTGTCTTTTCTGGGCTAAAGAAAGATAATATCTTAACTCATATTTTAAGTATTTTATAAATCTTGCATGTATTGTGTTGTATGTTATATAGAGATATTTATTATCAGCCCTGAAATTACAACAGTGCAATAAAGTGCTTTGAAGTTGCTGAAACAATTTTATAATAATCCCTGAAAAATTTTATTACCTAGGTATGCTCCTGAAAAAACCTGCAAATATTTGGCATTTATGAGTCAGTACTTTCTAACAGAAAACAAAGCACCAAGAGGAAATAAGAACACATGACTTGCTCTCTACTGTCAACATTTAATAGGTCCAAGCATATCCTTAGGTATAGATTATTTACTAAAACTGGCTATTATTTCTTGCAAACCTTAAAATTTGGCCTTGCATCAGGCAATAATGTATTCAGACGCATCCATTGCCAAAACTGTTCGTGATAACTCTATATCCTGGTTCCGAGAGTGCTAAATCACATAGCTTTCTAAAGTCAATTACTTTTCTTCCTAACCAGACTCTTGCAAAAGACAGCATTGATTTAAAAGGTTGTAGGAATGCCCTCAGATTCAAATTATTTAGCTGTGGGTTTGGGTTTTTTTTTTGCTTTTGTGGGTTTTTTTGTTTGTTTGTTCGGGGTTTTTTTAGAAGAAATAATAAAATCAAAGGATTTTGACTAAACTAAAAGTGTGTCTCTGGACAATTTTCCTTCACAAACCTGAAATAAGGCTAACAGAATTTTACCAAGACAAAAGCCATCACTACTCCAAACTTCTGGTCTATTATGCCATAAGTCACACACTTATATAGTGACCCTCTTTCTTTGTGGGTTCAAAGAGGAAAACAGAGAAACTGGACAATTTTAGATTAACTGACTTAACACTGATGTATAGAGAAAATCTGGAACTTTTAATAGAAAGTATTCATGAGTGCTTGGACAGTAACAAGGAGGTTAACAGCACCAAATATGTTTGTCAAGAACAAATGTCAAATTAGTCCAGTTTCCTTTCAAGACAGACTGTGTGAACAGGTAAGAAGAAGCGGGTACCACATAGCTTGGTTTTAGTAAAGATTTTGACAGTTTTGCATGGCATTCGCATAGTTTTAGAGATATGATGTGAAATACAAAGTGAAATTACTATCAGATGGATGCAAAGTTAAGTAGATAACTGACACAGAGTTTAGGGGAACGACAGGTAACACTGACGGGCAGGATTAGAGTTTGAAATAATCTTGACAGAGGAAATAATCTTATGACAAAATTCCAAAGTGACAAATACAAGTTGCTGCATGTGAGCAAGAAAGATGATCTGTGAGCATCGAAATGCCTTCCCAGACAACCATATTGCAGGGAAGGGTCTGGAAGCTGCTGCAAGTTTGTAAACTGAAAGGGAGTCAATAATACCGCAAATGCTTTTTCCGTATGTATCAGGATAAGCCAAGCCTGCAAAACACACAACATGGGAATCCTCCCACCTAATCTGACATAATTAATAGTTAGCTACCCTATTCATACAGGTTCTCATCACTTTGAAGACTCTAAAGAGGTCATTTTAACATGACGAGCTCTTTCTTTTTAACCTGCAGCTAGCAGTTCCAATGTAAACCCTCTCTTCAAAGTCAAGGAAGAGAAAGAGTCTTGTAGATGCTTGGAAATGTATCACTTGTATGAGTGACTGAAGCCTTTTCAATATTTATTAACATGCCCTCATTTTTATCATCATTATCAAGTCCAGAGTAATAAAAAACTGAATCACAGAGCTAATAAAATAAAATTACTATGTGGCATTTGTCTAAGTTGGCCATAAAAATCTGACCTTGGGGATTAGGCCCCAAATAAGGAGTAATTAGATAAAAAAAATGGATTTCCTATTTGGCACTAAAATTAAGTGTGGAAGGTGTGAAGGAAAGCTCATGCCTTATGTCAGGTTAGGGGGAAAAGGTTAAAATTCAAGCTTTTATTGGAAAGATTACATAAGCTCCTTTGACCTATTGTGTAAAGTGAACTGATTTAAGTTAAAAAGCACTTAAAAATAGGTCAGAACCTTAGGTCTCCCCCCTCCCCCCCATTTGCCATATTTCAGTCATCTTCCTTTTAAATCTGATCTTTTTAAGTGGGACAGATACAGTATATCTCTTGCACTCTAGTCCTTGTGGGCTGTTCCAACCTGACCCTAAATCAACAAGTCTGAGTCACTGCCTATGCAATCCTTTTAAATCTATATTACAGAGCCAGCTCCATTCAAGGTGGTACAGAAAGATAGAAACTGGGTCTCTGAACTCTGCAGGTTGTGTTTCTATTCTCGCCTTTGCCAGGAGGCAGCTTCTGGTGCAGAAAAGGGCATCCCTTCTATGGTGTGCTCAGGAGGGAATGCATGTGGGTCTGAAGATGTTTGCCTGCAGCCACCAAAATCTGCTGATGAGCTGAATTCTATGTCTGTTGCAAGAGAAGAGCTCTAACTCAGTTTTCCTGGTCATTCTCTTTGAGGTACCTGATTTATTGTTGCATGAGACTTGAACTTGGCTGTCTGCAAAGGCAGAGAGGAGGAACAGTTTTAGCGGTGAGGCTTAAATATGCATGGCCCTTAAAAAAAAAAAAAAAAAAAAAAAAAAATCTGAAGAGTGGGGTCCAGGAAAACATTCATTTCATACTCCCTGGCCTGGACCAACCAGAGTTTCACTACGTGCCAAAAAGCATCCTTACTGCACACATTATTACTGAGTGTTGAAGTAAGATGCCCAAACAGTGTGTTTGCTTCTGCCTGGTCATCTTAACACACCTTTGTGGCTTTTTTGGGATTTTGACTGTTTCCAAGGATCAGCTGGCTCCTTGCTGAATATTGCCAACAGAGAAAACAACATTCTTTTTCTTTTTAATGACTTTCTGATTTTCCCTGATATTCAGCTGAAACTGGCTCATATTGTATAGCATGACTCTACCATCCTTTTACACACTATGTCTTATTTAAGCAAACACTGTTAACTCATGTTATCAGTACTCTTCAGCATGGGTAAAACATCAGAATTTAGCTCCTAGTCAAGATACTTTCAAAAGACACCAGACCAAAAATCAATCCCAGCATAGACAGTGGTTAAGTACTATCCTGCTCACAGCCACTCTGTTCCTTGGAAATCACATAAATTGTCAGGTCACGTAATTTGGCTAAATCATTATCTAAGAGTGTCTTGGTCTAAAATACGAATGATACTCACCAGCTCCACCATTATTTTCAACTGCTAAAAAAAGCTGATTGTGAATGACAGTTGTCTTACTCTACCTCATCTGAATGAAGACCTTGAACAGTGAAAAACAAAACAAATACCACAAGTGAAAAAAAACCCCAAAACTATTCTGCATTATTTCATCCAGAAAGGTCTGGAATTTTAATGTTTGCTGATGATATACATTTAATTGAATAAAATTTGGCAATAGAAAAGATGAAATATTTTGTAAACTGTGTTGACATTTTACAGTTGGTGGGGAGGATACTGCAATAAAACAGGATTTGAGCACTTGAAATCAATAAAGAATGTGAGCAGAATGAAAATTCTACATTGCAGAGAAGTATCTCTGATTTCCATTGAAACTGGATGAGGGATCATTATTCTGAGCATGATACTGTTATACTGCAACTTCATCCACCATGGTCTCCTCAAGGTGGCCTTTGCCTTGCTTTGAGTTTGTGCAGGTAAAAGATTCCCCTGGAAGGACCAAATGAATGTCATGAAAGACCTCGCAAATGCAGAGTGGAAACACTTTGTAGGTAAGAACAGAATACTGAAAGTAAAGTAACTGTCAAAAAAAAAAAAAAAAAAAAAAAGGCTCCAGTACTTCACACTAAAAGACAGAATACATTTCTCAATGGAAAAAAAAAATTTTTTTAGGCTGTGTCAGTCTTGCTGTGTCAATAGGGCAACTTAATGTAGCCACAATACCGGGACAAAAGTACCACCTCAAGCTTTTTGCACTCTGAGAGAATAAAGAGTTGTCATATCTGGGATAGGGTCATACATAATTGGTTACAGTGGAGGAAGCGTTACAATTTCGTAGCTCCTGACACACTTCCTGATGTCCCGTCTGCATGCAGCACCAAAAGCAAGAACTCTTGCTCTTTGCTGGAGGAGGGCAGGGTACCACTGGGGCAACACTGTTACTACTAGAATAAAATTAGAAAAGCACAAAAAAAGAAATATAAAAAGATAAAAATATTTACATCAAACAAAAATAAGGCAGAACAACAACAACAAAAAAAAGACCTCCTACTACTTTATGAGAATGCAGGCTGTCAAAGTGGACATCTCTCCATCCCCCAACAGAATGTATAGGCAGCAAAAGCCAGCTTGCAAATAGGAACTATCACCAGTAACAGTAGTTTCCTGTGAAGACTAGAAGGAAGGATCAATTTAATCCTTTTAGTATTTCACATAAAACAATAAAAGAAGCAGAAAAATTTCATCTTGTTTATTCTGTAAAACAGACTACAACAAGCATTGTTTTGCTGCACTCTAATGTCCCGCTCACCCTTCCTCAAAAGGTCTATTTTAGTGAGAAAATAATTGAAATAGAAATACCAGTAATATCTCTCCTCATGGACTATGCTAGAAGGAACAGTTTTCCTTGGTACTTTACAAATCTCAGCTATATCAGAAATATTAAAGGGATTTTTGTCATTTTACTCTCCTTTCAAAGCTGGGCTATGTTTGAGGCATCATAGCTTATTCCAGTGAGATAAATAAATGTCTAAAAACAAAACAAAGTTTCGGCTACTCAGCGTAAATAAATCAATTCATTTCTCCACTATACATCAAATACAAAATTTGTAAGTGTGGATAAATTAAAGTGTGGACCCAAATATTGGTGAGATTTTCCTTTATTTCAAGCATGCAAGAACTTGAGTGTTGAACCATGATATTTCGCTCTTACCTAAAAGAAAGGCTTCTCAGTGACATTCAACTGCCATTTAATCCACTGGAATGATCAGACACCAAACAGTGCTATCCTGCAGTCAAGTATGAAAAAATAAGAGTAACAAATATAATAAAATAGCAAAAACCCTTCTGCTGTAAAGTATCATTTTTCTCCACAAAGCTTTTGAAGAACCTTTACATTTTTAAATAGCTTCCACTAGTGAAATACAACTCCTGACCTTTATGTGTACACTGCCTATGGTTCAAGGCACAAACACAAAGTAGTAATAAAAACATTAATAACATCAAACTCATTTTCAGCAGAGCAAGCATATGTTTCTCTGAGCAAGCTTAAGCATAGCTAGTGAATTCTACAAGTTGAGCATGTGTCAGCAGGTTTTGCTCAAGCAGAACCTGTGTGCATACTAAAATTCACATGCTTAAAGCTTTGATTCAACCCATAATACTGATTTAATCTGGGTGTAATTGAAGTGGATCAACACCAAATCAATTAATTATGTGGGATAGAGCATTTCCTTAGACTTTCCATTTCCAGGTTGACATTACAGGGATATCCATGAGGAAAAAAAAAATCTCTTTCTATTTTATAATGTGAGATGGTCAAATAAGAAAATGGGGGAGACTAACAAATACAGAAATTCAGGTTACAGTTTTAAACAAGCAATTTGCCCTGAACATCTCGTTCTCTAAATACTCACTATATCTGAGTACACTTTGCACTCCTCAGCACCACAGTCCTTTGATTATTCACATCCAGTTCCCCCCACATGCGTTAATAGCTGCAGAAAGGGGACTGGTCTTTCCTCCACCTTGTTACGACTTGCCACCTACCCTTTGGGTTTCTCCAGAACTGTCTCACTTTCTCTGCAGACCACTAATGACTATTCCCAAATTCCATAAAACCCTTAAGAGCTTATTGAAAGTTTTAACACCTCTTTATACAAAGGAAATACTCAAAGTTCCCTGCTATATTAATTCCTATTTTTCATGTGAAATTTGAAGTGGCAATCACAATCAGCTATAGAACACATATACATGTGATCAGTCCTGACAGCAATCAGCCATGCCAGTGACTTTGTGGTGATAAAGGTCTCAAGTAAATGCATTTCCCAATCCCAGGCTCACATACCAAACAGCAGTTAAATGGTGTTCTCTATAAATATAGTAGTATATAATACTCTTCCTATGACTAACAAGGGTTTTAAAATGTAAGAAGAGTTATACAGTTTTCATTTCACTGGAACACAGCTAGTACCAAAATAACAGTATTATACCTTCCATGTTGAAATTGCACTCTTTAAACAGTCTCACATAAAAGCCTCTGAAAATGATCCATTGAAGCATGAGCCATGCCCCAGCGCCATGCACTCTCCTCCACATCTATTATCTTTCCAGCCTACATCAATGAGGAAACTGTAAGTTTAATACAAGTCATTTATAAAATACACATCACTTGGTAATACTTGACTGAGTCAGGTTCTTCTGTCAGTAATTTTGTGCATCCACAGACTTCACTGACTGAAGCAGTTATTCTGGAATTCTAGCAGTTCAGCCAAGACCTAATTTTGACCAAACTCTCAGTAGGGCTTTTTGCAGAATTGGACCTTTTTTGTTAGATGTAGGACTGAGAACAAATGTGTTAGAACATCACTCTGTAGGTTGAAAAGCTTTCTCTCTTTGCCATCAAAATTAAGCAAATAGTACAGTATTTTCCCTATATCCACTATAAATCATGGATACTTCAGGTCTTCGAAAAAAGATTGGATATATTCAAATCTGCTAGCAGTGTATTCAGATATTCTTACCATATCCTTGTTCTCAAAGGACCTGTAAAATGATTCTTAGAGAATATTTTCTAAAGCCAAATTTACCTCGGGGATTACAGGTTTCTGTCAACACATTATATAATTTGTTTTCAGAACTGTCCTATTCAAGGGCAGAACCAGAGCATATGCTGTAGCATACCTCCTCCATGTACTGCTTCTACTGCTCCTTCCAGTTGGTGGCTTTCACAGAGATTGATTTAGTAAATGCATAGTAAAAATCTGGATAAAATAAGATTTTACTGGATTTGGGCCAAATTACTAGATATAGCACTACTTCATCCCTATTTGTTAGTTAACATATATTTGACAATCAATCTGATATTTACTCCTGTCTAAAAATTTATGAAGGCCAAACCTTTAAAATTTTTTGGATGTGAAGTATCTGAGTTCTGCCTGATTTCTGACCACAAAACCTGGAAACAGCACCTTTCTTAGTACAACAGCTACTAACATCAGTCTGATAGTTTATCTGAAAGGAAAAAATAAACCCAAAATTTTAAAATTGCAATGTTTTTTCTTTACGTTCTAGCAAACCAATACACAAACTTTATGTTGAAAATGGACACATCTTGAAATTCAAATGTCTACACATAAAAACATGAATTTTTTTTTTGCTCAGCTCATTTTTCTTTAAAACCTGTCCTTCCAAGGCAGAAGTCCCTAAAGATAACCCCTATCCCAGATCTTACTGTATGCACAGTTTCTTTAATACATCGGCTAATCATCTGATAGCTCTAGCCCAAGAAATTAAAATCTAAAACACTATCTTATCATGGTTTCCTGCCTCTCCATATTCTCTCCTCTCTCCATTTACTCCTTCACAATCTCATCTCTATTCGTCTCCAAATTTCTGTGGTGGTTCCACAAGGATGTTTTTAATTTTCACCCTTTATTCCTGCTAGTTTGATCATAAGTAGTAGTTTAGTTATTGTCTTGATACTGACAGTCAAAAGCTATGGATAAGCGTCTGTAGTACAGAAGCCAAGTCAAAATCATCTTAACCACCAAAATCATCATAAGCGCCAAAGTTCTAGCTGTCAGATGAAACTTCTGTGGGAAATTCACAATGAGCAGCTACAACTACAATGCTGAAATGTTTAAGTATTGAGAAAATAACAAAATTTGTGGAAATTAATTTTCCACATTATAACAAATTATGATTTATCACAACTTAATAAATGGCAGATATTATTCTTTGTTCTCCTAAACCTCTATTTTAGTATGTAATATAGTGGTGGCCTAACATTAAGACAGAACATTAAAAACTTATTTCAGTAAATTTAACAAAGTTCCAGTGGGACCCACTATCCTTTAGTTGAGGGCTTTCTTCCCTCTAGAATCACTGCATTCTCCAATCAGTTTTAGACAGAGTTTGGTCCTCTCGATCTCCAGTTACTCTGACATGCATTCTTTGGGCTTGCATCCTACTTGCACTCAGTCAGAATGCTCCTGTGAAAATAATTCCATGTCTGACACTGTGGCTGTTGCTCTCTGCACAACAATCTCTCTAGTCAGAAATGTATTTGAAAACAACATATCTGTGAAGGCTGTATAATCCATTTAGTGCCTGAGCTCTATTAAGTGCATGCCATATAATGCAATATAATCATATAACATATATAAAACATGGCAAGATATAACTAGGAGGTACCTAATCTTGCAAAAGCACAGTTATTCTCCTTCACCCCTCATCTGTCATCCCAAACATAATAGTTGGGCATTTCTTTTTTTGGGACTCTGCCTCTTTCACAACAGGACCCAGATCACCCTCATCAGCGTTGGCTGGTCACCCCCTAGACAGTCTCATCTTCCTACACTCCAAGGAATATCTCCAGGTTTAATAGTCCCTAGGAGATTTTTATATTGCATTAATTTGCTCCATCATATTTAGCACCCAAAATATCCTGTAGAAAGAGTTGAAGGGCTTAATTCCAGTCATAACACATAATCTTTAAACTATCACTTGATAGAGACCTGTGGCCATCCAGAAATATGGGAATCAGTAGCTCAAACAAGAAAGCACAGTTTACATAGTAGGGTCTGCCCATCCAACAGTCCAGCACCAGTATCTGTGACAAAGTTCATTTTTATATACACTGTAACACATCCATATGTTTTTCTGTTGGTTATTACCTTGTATGTTGTTCAGCCCTTTCTTAATAATAATTACATTATCCACAAGTTAAAATATGTTTAATTTCCAGTTTCTGTCCATGTCATCAGATTGTTCCTATGTTGTCATGTATTTGAATATCCTCGCACCCACATATCCTCATTGCGCAATACCTTGTTCACACAGACATGCAGCTAGAACACAAATGTCTGGTCCTGGACATGTCTATCAGTCTCACAAAAGTCTCAGTGCATGTGATGGTGTATTCTGATTAATGTCTGCTCAGCTACCTCTTTCCATTCCTCCCTCAAAATTTCCATCATTCCATCATACAGATAAAAACCTGTAATCCTTGTACATCAGTCCTACCTATCAGAATGCAACTTTACTTCTGGAACTGTCAGTTACTGGCTTGCAAAGCTAATGTATCATTTGAAGAATATGGCAAAACATTCAGAGTACTACTGGGCATTTTCCTTCACTTAATTTCTTCAGTTTAAATTCCATTTCTTTTTCTTTGCAAAGACTTTTCCATATCAAGCGTCCCACTACACATCCCAGATCATCAGGGCCATGTCCCTGCATCCCTTCACATGGGAAAAAACTGACATAGCCCCTGCTACACACAGGCATTTCCAGTAATACTTTGGGTCTCTAAAATTATCATTACTCAAGCTTTTACCTGTCTGTGCCACTCCTTATAAGCTTATTTTGTGAGCTTCTTACTAAGATGATATCACCAGTTTCTTACTGGAACCTATGCAACAAGTTCACTATATCTCTATGATTTTCTACACCCGGTTTCAGAGCCAATGTTCCTGTCAGAAAAGACACTGCCAGAAGCAGGTTCTTGGTTAGAAAAAAACAACCCAACACTTTGTTCAGTATTTCTTCACAACCAACATCATTTCGTATCCTATTCATTCTGACTCCTCACTGAAGAAGCCTTGGGAAAGTACTTGTAAACATTACTCCCATAAGGAAACTTCAGTACAAGTTTTGCGGACTTCTGTTTTAGAAAGGGGGTTGTTTGGGGGATTTTTTTGTTTGGGAGGAGTTTGGTTGTTTGGGGTTTTTTTTTTTACTTTTTAGGCTAATACTCTTTGACACTGCATTTAATGCTTAAATGTTTCATTTGATGATAATAATAGGAAAACATGGCTAGTCACAGCTAAGTGAATTCATCTTGAACTTCCCCTTTTTAAGTGCCTGTCACAAAAGTTAGTTTGTACTTAGCAGTGAGCAAGAGGATTGCTTTCCATCCCTAAACTGAAATTTGTTTTGAGCATGCCTTAGTCCCACTATAAGAACTTATTTATAAACCACTGACCATTTGTAATTATTGGAATTTTATTTGAGTTTTTCTGTGAAGCAGTCCTTCCTTTGAGATAACAGGATGCTTAAAAAGAATTTAATTCTCTGCAGCTCAATAGGTGCAGCAGAGGGATCTTCTCTCTGTTTTGCTTTAGCTTTGCATTTTGAACCACACAGTGTGAAGCAGACTTAATTACCAGTTTACACGTGCTCCTCTTGGGTTTCTTTTTACAGAAGGAGAAAGGTTGGAGAACAGTTGTCCTTGCAATCCCACAAGGAACAAACCAACCAACAAAAAAACCCCACCAAACACAGCCCCTGCTGTCTGCCATGCCCCCCCCCCCCCCCCAAGAAAAGGCAATCTCTTGGGTCACTTTGTGGAAACTAAAGTTTAGTTACTTTTACCTTTTTAGTTCACACACACACACAAACCCCACCCAAGATATGAACTTTGTCATAATATAAAAAAAACACCTTCAAACATGCCATATATTTTCTTACATAAAAAAATACTAAATTAGTCAGTCATGCTTTAGACTTTAGGAAATAGAAAAAAATTAAACTAATTATATCTTCCTTTTACTAACTGAGCATCCTAAAATAATTTCATTTCAACCAAGATCTCCCTTCTTAATATATCTAGCACAGTTTTTTAAATCTCAAGTTATATTCATGTAGATCATTATCACACTCTCCTTCAGACCCTTAATCCAGTAAAGCTCCCTTTGTTTCAGCACACTCAGAGCTCAACTCCCTCATTTATATACCCACAGTAAAACTTCTTACTAATTCTTTATTCCCGGCCCCATTTGGTGTGTTTGTCACGGTTCAGTGCTGTTAATGAAACCTGAATCTGAGTGGGTATAAGACACTATTTCCTTCTTTTAGATCCCCTTAGGGATAATTCCGATCAGAGTGAATTAATGAATAATGATCTGTATTATCACAATGTTTATGCATCAGAAGCAAAAAACAGAATGCAACAAAAACATGCCAACTGTTCCATATGAGATTCTAACATGGAAACATCTTGCATTGATCTGTTACTCTGTATTTTTCAATCCTTTTGTTGTGACCTTTACTACTAGTTAGAGTTCCAGTCATATTGCTAGTTTGCCTTAGTATTATATTGTTACCATCCCTCTATTTTTAGGATAATTTTTAAATTTTGATATGGGGGGTGTTATTTCTTATTTTGGATTTATAGATAACAGCAAAATCCTTTACAGAGCCATCTTTTTTACTTTTTCATCTTCTGATTTAGAAAGACTGGATCTCCGAGTCCTATTTTGTAGTTCGGGCTGGAAAGGAGTTAATTCTTTTCTTCTGTTTTAAAATATAATCATTAGATTCATTTACACTACAAGCATTCCATACTTTGAGAATTAAAAAAAAAAAAAAAAAAAAAAAAAAACCACAAAAAAACCCACAAACAAAAACATTGTCTTTTTTTTTTTTTTTTGCCAATTTTCTCATATCTTTTACTCTGCTTGTCTTTGCATATTTAAATCTGCAGACTCATGTATTGGCTACTGCCATACCCATCAATCTCAGAATTCCCAGGGCCCCTGAAAGTGTTAGCTGTTTATTCCACACAAGTTTGTTTTCAGGTCTTACTGAGAATTATTATCAATAGTGCTGGGAGATTCAAAACTATTCCATGAAAGTAGCATAAACATTAGCCCAAAGTGGGTTTGCTACATAAGTAGTCTGAGACTGACTTGCACACATTTCAGTCTGACGAATTTATAATTTTCAATTTTCTTCTGCCAGCTTGAATGTTCAGTAGTGGTGTTATACTAGGGCCTTTTAAAAAATTAATAAATAAATAAAAATTGGTGGACCATTTACTTTTGGAAGAATCCAAAACAGTCAATGCAAAAGAAATGTGAGTTGCAGTAGTACCAGAGTCACACAGGTGACAAATGGGGAAAAAAATAGTAGGACTATTTAATAGGATATGGTATATACTGTGTGCAGTTTTGGGCTCCACAATAAGGGGGCATAAAAATATTAGAATGTGTCCAGAGCAGGGCAACAAAAATTATTAAATTACTAGAGGGCATGACTTATGAAGAACAGCTGAGAATATGAGGTTTGTGCAGCTTCAAGGAAAAGAGACTGATGGGTGACCTCATTGCTGCATATAGGGAACAAAGAGGGAGGTGCTGACCTTTCCTCTCTGGCGTCTGGTGATAGGACACAAGGGAATGGATTAAAGTTGCATCAGGGTGTGTTGGGTTGCACAGCAAGGTTTTGGTAGCAGCATGGCTACAGGGGTGGCTTCTGTGAGAAGCTGTCTGAAGCTTCCTCTACATCTGATAGAGCCAGTGCCAGTCAGATACAAGACAGACCCCCTGTTGCCCAAGACTGAAACCATCAATGATGGTGGTAGCACCTCTGGGATAACATATTTGAGTACTGTGTTCAGTTTTGGTCCTCACTAAACAAAAAAGATGTAGACAGGATGAAGAGGGTCCAGAGAAGGGCCATGAGGATAATCAGAGGACTGGAAGACCTGCCATATGAAGAAAGGCTGAGAAAACTCTTATTTGTTCAGCCTTGAGAAGGCTTAGGGGAGACCTTATTCCCATGTACCAGTACATAAAAGGTGGCTACCAAGAAGATGGAGACTCCCTTTTTACGAGTAGTGACATGGAAAAGACAAGGGGTAAGGGATACCAGTGACACCTGATGACATTCCAGTTGGACTCCAGAAGAAAATTTTTCATGAGAACAATTAGGCATTGGAATAATCTTCCAAGGGAAGTGGTAAATTCCCCTACATTGGACAGTTGGAGCCATCTCATTTAAGCTATATAAATTTATATATATAGTTTACCTCCAAAGGTTGGACTAGATGATCCTTGAAGTCCATCCCAACCTGGTATTCTATGATTCTGTGATATTTAAGAAGCAGGGGGTAACCTTCACAATAGAAAATGCATCTGGAGAGAGTAGTGAAAATATGAGAGAGAAAACTACAGACACCAGTGTCAGGGAAGGAGAGATTCCTAGAGCCTATGGTGAAGATCATGGTGAGGCAGGCTGTCCCTTTATAGCCCATGGAGGTTAACAGTGGAGTAGATGTCCGCCTGTAGCCCACGAAGGACCCAGTGCCAGAGAAGTTGGATGCATCTGAAGGAGACCTGTGACCCTGTGTGAAGCCTGCACTGGAGCAGGCTGCTGGCAGGACTTGGGGACCCGTGGAGACAGAGGACAGAGTCCACACTAGAGCAGCAGAAGAGCGTGAGGACTTCTCCCACTGAGGAAGGAGCATCAGAAACAACATGTGATGAACTGACCACAACCCCCATTCCCCATCCCCCAGCACCACTGGGATGAAGTAGATAGAGAAAATTGGGAGTAAAGTTAAGCCTGGGAAGAAGGGAAGGGTGGGGAAAAGGTGTTTTTAAGATTTAGTTTTTATTTCTCATTATCCTACTCTGATTGGCAATAAATTAAATGTGGGGGGTTTTTTTCCTCAAGTCCAGTCTGTTTATCCCATGATGGTAATTGGCGAGTGATCTTTCTCTCTCCTTATGTCAACCTATAGGCCTTTCCCTGTATTTTCTCTCGCCTGTCCATTTGAGGTGAGGGAGTGATAGAGTGGCTTTGGTGGGTACCTGGCATCCAGGCAAGGTTAACCTACCACACAGGGAAGGTGCAGATTGGATATCAGGAAAAAGTTCTTCGCTGGAACAAGCTCCTCTGGGAAGTTGCCATATTCCCAAAGCCTATCAGTACTCAAGAAACATTTAGACAATACTCTTATACTCATATATATCTAATATATGGTTTAACATGTTGCCCTCTGTGGAATCAAGAGTTGGCCTCAATGATCCTCACTGGTGCCTTACAACTCAGAATATTCTATGAATAGACCACTTCTAGTTTGGGCTTTATATGCAAATAAGTTACCATAAGCACAGAACTGACAGCCCATTTTATGACTAGTCAGTCTACACAAACCAGACAAGGTCAGAAAACAAAAAAACATAGACCATCCCAGAAAGTGTTAAAAAAACAAACAACAAAACCCAAGCAAACAAAAAACCTGACACAAATCACCAAATAACATAAAACCCCATACTGAAATGTAAATTACTAGTTAGGACATTTTCTTAAATGATTAAATAGCAAATCTCTAAATAGCCTAGTTAAGCACTGTTCATGGAAGAAGTGCCTCAGCATGTTTGAAATCCTAAGTGGCTATCAGCATATGGTGGTGGTGGTTTTGATTTTTTTTTTTTTTAATTTTTGTTGTTGTTGTTGGTTGGGGTTTTCTTTTAAACCTTTTAAAGGGTTTTGTTTCCTAGCTTAAACCCAGGTCATTATTTTGAAATTTATTTCATGGATAGGAACCCAAAGACTAAGCTCGGCTACGAAATTTTGTCATATGTCTAAACACAAAGACTAGAGAAAAATTTCAATGACACAAATGTGACATAGGACACAAGTACAAGTTGGATCAAATTAAGAATATGATTAAAATAGCTGAAAACCTGGCAAAATGTACTGAGATAGAGGGAAACAGGTCATCTAGACCTCCTGCATAGAACTAGACTCAAAGAAACCTGGAAATAGCAAGGAAAGGAAGAGATAAACTGATTGACTTCTTACACCCTCTTTTAATCTCTAATACTTTTGATTCAGTATTTTCCACAGAAAAATTCTGAAAATAGATGTCCTGTTTCCAATCAGTTATCGCTATTTTACTGCACTGTATTTCTATTTAAATGAACTACTTGGAGTGCAGCTGGTGTAAAGCCAGTGAGAATCAGGATGAGATTCCTAGAGTTGTGAATTTGTAACGTTGTATTTCTCCTCTCATGACAACGTTCAAGATCCACGACTTTGGTTCAAAAATATGAAAAACAACCAACCAATCCAACTCAAAACACAAAGAAAAAAAACCCCACACTGAAACAAACACACACAAACCACAAAAACAACCCCAACACAAAAACCAACACCCTCCTCACCCCCCACCATCACCATACAAAACCCACCAACTCAGAATTAGTATTTTGGAGACAAATGAAAGCATTCCCATTAGCTTTAACAAACTTCTTAAGCTCCTTAAGATTTCTTTTACGAAGTTCTCTTAAGGTGAGTGTTACAGACAGAAGACAAATAATGCACTATAAGAGGATGAGAGAATGGGATCAGTTAGAAATGACTTGAAACAGTTCAAATTCCACTCACTGAAGAAAGATGCAGGGGACAAATGTGTAAATTTGTCAGAGAACTATTTCCCCAGGCAATGCTACAGGCTTGAGGAGCTGGAAAGCTGCCTGGCGGAAAGAGACCTGGGGATGCTGGTGGACAGCCAGCTGAACATGAGCCAGCAGTGTGCCCAGGTGTCCAAGAAGGCCAATGACATCCTGGCCTGTATCTGAAATGCTGTGACCAGCAGGAGTAGGGAGGTGATTGTGCCCCTCTACTCGGCACTCATGAGACCACACCTTGAGTACTGTGTCCAGTTTTGGGCACCACAGTACAAGAAGGACATTGAAGTGCTGGAGCTGGTCCAGAGAAGGGCAACAAAGCTGGTGAGGGGTCTGGAAAGTATGACTTATGAGGAGAGGCTGAGGGAACTGGGGTGGTTTAGTCTGGAGAAGAGGAGGCTGAGAGGACACCTTATTGCTCCGTACAACTACCTAAAAGGAGGTTGTAGCAAGTCTGGTGTTGGTCTCTTCTCCCTAGTTACTAATGATAAAAGAAGAAGAAATGGCCTTAAGTTGCATCAGTGCAGGTTTAGATTAGATATTAGGAAGAAATTCTTCACTGAGAGAGTGGTTAGGCACTGGAACAGGCTGCCCAGGGAAGTAGTGGAGTCATCATCCCTGGAGGTGTTTAAAAAACAAGTGGCTGTAGCACTTGAGGCTATGGTCGAATGGATAGATAGATGTTAGGATGGAGGTTGGACTCAATGATCCTAGAGGTCCTTTCCAACCCTAATGATTCTATGATTCTATTTAATATAGGTATTTGCTTGTAAGTGTATACAGATGAAGAACCTTCAAAAAGTTCCCAAAAACTGTTTTGCCGTAGTTAAGGAAAAAAAAAAAAAAAGAATATTCCGTGATTGCTTAGGCATATCTCAAAGTCTTTTTGAATGCAATTGCTCATCATCCTTTTGAGGTATGGTTTTCAGTAAGAGATAAGCAATCAGTAATGGTAACTACCAGTGACCTTCTGGAAGCCTCAACTTAGAGATTCTATGGAAGTTGTGTGATAGTGCCAGAAATTCTAAGTCTGGCAGGAAAACCTAATTAGTAGAGCAGTAATGCAGTAGTTCATAGTTTGATTTGTCCAATAACATAGTGTATGAAGTAAATAATTCAAAATGGGTCTGGGTAGGAGTAAGCAGCAACTTTATTATTACATTAGATTTCAGAAGGGTAGGTGTAAATATATGTATCTTGTGGCAAGTACTCATGAGTGGCAGTGTCATTTAGAAAAAACTATATTTTAATGCTATAACTTGAGAATACTCTTATTTTGAGTAAATATTTTAAAACATAAACATTGAAAATTGTTTAGTCCTTAAACAGGTCACAAATGTACTTTTATATTTATAGCATTTTTTTTTCTTTGACAAATATCTGATTATTAATAGCATGGTCTACATCTAATGTTCACCGAGCTCCTACATTCACTGTTTTAGAGAGAATTTTAAATATGGATTATGTGGTCTCTGCCTTGTAATAGTTTCTGTGTAATGCCCTTGTACTGCAGGGAACTTCATTAGCATGTGCCCTGATCTTGTCCTCCAAATGCTCATTGTCTTAGACAAGCATGGATTTAATTGAGAGAAAACCAAGCAGTGACTGCAGCTCAGGTGTAAAGGCTGTTTCCCTCAGCAAATTAAATCCAATGTAATGATTGAGCTTTCTTTTCCTTACTGTCTGCTTATGAGAGATTTAATACTACATATTAATTACTATGTTGGGCTGTCTTTGTTTTTCCCATCATTCTGTGAGAGATTGATGCACAGATAAAATTGTCTGTTTAACATACTCTGAGGATGATCAACACCTTGAGGATGGATCACAAGGTTATTATTAAGTCACAAATTTTTACATGACTTCTACTTTAAACCATAAAAGTCCACAAAACAGTAGCCCCTGCTGATAACGCGTTGTGTTCGTCTGAGCCCTATAGCCCTTGCACCAGCAGTTTCTGCAGAAAGACATGACTATCTCTTGTCCTCCATATATGTGGGGAGCTCTTAAAGCACCATGAACTCCTGTATTCATATCCAAGAACTAATCTCTATTTGTCAGCAGTACCAATCCAAATGCTCAGAGGTAATAATCTCAGTCAAAACTCAATTTATGGCACCTCCAACCCCAGAATAAATTATACAGGTATGAACCAGCTGTCCACCCTTAAAAAAACTGAGAAAGTATGCATCCCAGTGGAGGTATTTCCCCAGCAGAATGGATATGAGAAGTCTGAAAAACAGGGAGGCACGTTCTATATGGAAAGTGTTCCAGTATCATGAATTTGAACTGCCAGACCTGATCTACTCAAGATATGCACTACGGTCAGCGTGAATGAGAGAGCTAAACATCTTTAATATACCATACAATGAGTATATTCTATGCATGCACACATGTGCAGACACATGCACATCAAATTCATTAATCTAAAAGTTGGAGCACTATTCCTCGCTTCCAATCATCTAGAGTGAAGCAGTATAATCTTTCTGCTGGGAACATAAGCAGTAGCTATACTTGCATGCAAATCCTGTTTATCACTATTGCCATCAAGTTTATGAGCACATAAATTTCTTCTCGTAATACCTTTTCATCAGAGATCAATAAGCAGCCAGTAGCAAATCACCAAAAAAGAAATGAATTTATATAATTGATTTGCTATATTACATTCAGGAAATCATTCTAAAGAGTTTCCTATACAGCATGCAAAGTCTCAATTCTAAGGAATTTAATAAATGGCAAGAATTTAAGGAAGATCAGCTGTAGTAAATTTACTGAGCCTTATAGCTCTAAGGATTGGACCCAAACACATTATTTATATTACATTGTAAGACCTTCAGTCCATGGACGATGTTGTTAAGCATGCTAGAGTCAAGCAGACAGTGTCAGCTATTGGTAAGATTATTATAAATTAAGTGGATTTATAATCCTATAAATTATGCTCCAGAAAAGACATTTGTACTTAAATTGTAAGAAAAAGGAAGTTCATTAGCTAGCCTATCCCCGTGGAGTCATAGTGTTTAGACAACAAGGTATTTTTGCCACCCACTGGGTCAGAAACTTACAGTCTAAGGGCTGGGAAGAGAGGCTCCTATTCTGTCCTGTGTGCCCACTTAGCATCAACCATTAATGAACAGATGCAAGTGTTAAAAATAGTACGACATGCTTCACACCTTTTGTGAAGAAAGGTAGTCCTATAAAAAGGTGAGAATAAAAAAAGTACCAAGATCTAGAGAGAAATGGGAACAGCAACTTGAAAAATCCCTAGTCTGAGTTGCTCCAAGCCAGGCCCTCCATTTGTGCCTTGACCTTAGCTACTCAGAGAACCTCCACTTGGCAAAGATGTGCTGTTACAGATGGAAGCTTAGATGTACCCAACCAGTTTTAACACAAGACTTCAAGTTGCTTGTTTTGTAGGTCAATTTAAACTGAAACTTAAATCTAAAAAGTTACATATTTCTGCTTCAGAAACCTATATTAAAATAGAAATACCAAATAAAATACTGTATCTTCTCTCCTGAACCAAACACTAAGAAATAAATATAAACTGTATACTCCTACATGCCTGAACTGGTAATAAATCTGATCATAATCAGATTTCACTGATCATAATCATAATTCACTGCCCTCAGTGAATAGCACCCTCAATGAATAAACCTGTTCTTAAAAAAAAAAAAACAAACCAAACAATGAAAACACGAAACAAAACAAACACAAAACAAAGACACACAACACAAAAAGGAACCCCAAAACCACCCAAAGCCTACACACAACCAAATTAAAACAAAACAAACAAAAAAAAAAAAAAAAAAAAAAAACACAACCACACAAAACCAAAAAAAAAAACCCCACACCACCCAAAAATCCTACCTCCCCTACTCCCCTATAATGAAACAAAAAATAAATCCACTCCAGCTAAGGCTCTATTTGCCATGGGGCACCAGCAGCCATACTAATCTAGGATTTCTTCAAAAATTGACGGATTACTCAGCTAACAAAAATGGCATAGCCCATTGCTTTCAAAAGGAGAGAGACCAAATTGCCTTAGCTGAAAATCTAGCTTTATACTTTAGGCAAACTTGCTATGAACTTCCTATAAAATGACAGCATTCCTGCACATTACAAGTGCTCTCAGGGCAATCCCCTAAACTACTCAGAAGGATGTTTGTAGTCCTAGTAACAAGACCAGCACAGAAGATGACTGGAGTGACCTTAACTATGCACCTCTGTCAATCAGAATTCTCTGGTTTCATTGACATTCCGCTCTGATAGTATATTTGATAGCATTTTAAACTGTGAGAATATTGCAGGTTGTATCTATATAAATACAGAAAAATCACACACAGTAGGTACACAATATTCTTTTAATGCTCTTCATCCTTAAATTACTCCTGTGTTCTCAAACTTCTAAGCACTCTAACAAGGTATTCTGGCTGGGAATAATAGAAATTGTAAAGCAAGAGATCAGATACTTCCTCTTTGAGATTTCCTGAAAAGCCTCAAATGACTGAACTGAAGGACAACAGAGGAAACTAAAGACAAGGAAAGCAAGAAAGCCTGTTGAATCAATAATAGACTATTTCACTCAGAAGTACTCTGAAGAGATTGCTCCTGGGTCATGAGCCTGGGCAGGTTTTTGAACACCCTTCTCTTCGGAGGATTTAGCCTTTTGGCTTTCCCAGTTCAGTGTAAAAGTCATCTAGCTGCCAACACTGTAAGATGGTATCTCAATCAATATCTGCTTTAAATATTTCTGGCAGGCACTGTGCTCTGGTTGACAACAATCTAATACCTTTTTTTGTGCTGATTTCAGTCAGAATTTTCTTGCTATTGAATGTTTCATAAGGAAAAAATATTTATGGAAGTTAGCATTCTGGTATGAGACTTATTTTTAAAAACTTTTTCAAAACATTTTCATAGCATCTAGAAATGATTTAAGGAGGACTTTTTATTTCACTACTGTCAGTAAGAATTAATAGCTTTTCAAACACAAGTTTTATTAATATAGAGAATATATAACTGTTTTACAACAAATAAGAATAGCATCTTTTGAGAAATAGAAGAATTCTTTATTATTAACAGCCCAGGACAGATATCAGTCCTCTTCAGGCTAGCACAGTGTAACATTTAGGCTGGTCTTAAATAGCTAATGATCCTGCCTGTTGTTCCCAGAGTGGAAGAACCTCTCTGTGCTTCTAAAAGGCAAAGAAAGGCATCTTACAACTCTACATGCCGTTAAGAAGTACAAGTTAGTTTACTATTCATCTGGAAGAAGTGGGTGACAACCAAAGCTCATAGAATTCTCCTGGATTAATGACTGGATGGGCAAGGCCGGTGGCCTTTCACTGATCTCAGGAATGTATCCAGCATCAACATATCCCACCTGGATATGTTCCTCTGTAGCATGCCATAGGTGATCCTGCTCCATCAGGTGGGTTGGACTCTTATCTCCAGAGGTCCCTTCCAAACCCTATCATTCTGTGATTGTATGATATTATTGTTATTCCTTAATAAGAGAAATATTACCAAATACTTTTTACTCTTATCTCCAGATAGCTGGAGAGCTTTAGGTCATAATTTAGTAAACCATTTAAATGGATATGTGAGTCCTAAAATATTAACGGAGAATGCTTAAACATGCTTAAAACTAAAGATATACTTTCCTGTACAGGAATATTCTCCTGCTTTCATTCTTCACTCCCTTTACAAATTGAATCACTGTTTTGCAATATTTTCAAGTAATTGTATAGCAGTTATCAATGCAGACCAGTTTAATTGGCATGTTCTATGGTAACAGCTAATGTGGGATGCATAAATGTTTACATCTATATGTATTTTCAATCTATTCTCCCCCTTTTTGCTAATATTATTTCTGTGTACCATTTTCCTGACAAAGAATTGCTGAGCTACAGGAAAACAATGGAACAAATAATGACTACAGAAAAACAGTGGCTAAGTGGCTAAAATGGGGCTACTGTAAGCAGTTGCACTTTTAATATAGCTAGTAGCACTTCAAAAATATTTGTCAGTATTTGAAGCCTAGTGTGATGGTGTCCTGCTCTGTCCAAGCAAAGCAATTTGCTCCAAGGAGTCTGAGACTAGACATTTATTTTAGGCCACAGTCAAGCACCTTTCTCAAAAACATCCTTTCTGCAGAATTATAGCCTCAGTTTAAAACTTCAAATCACAAAAGTATCTCAGTACACATCATGTTTACATCTTTAAGAAAGAACTAAAGCAGGACAGTTTTAGACAATGCTACTAAGCATGAAGACACACAGGACCTACATTTTGATGACTTACTGTACTTCATTACCACCAAGAAATGAATACAAGCTACTTCACCATTTTTGGAAGCTATAGGAACAACCCAGACTCCCAGGCAGGTGGGATTTCCACTCCTTTATTATAAGTCTGACTTTATCATCCTGTTTAACTGTTGCTCCCAACACATTGCTATTGCTCAAATTCATAATTTTATACAACCTCAGGGATGCTGGTTAAAAATAAGTTGCTCCCACAAAAGGTTTAGATATCATGCCAGTGGCTCCAGAATCATAATTTCATTTGAGCTAGTTAGTGAAAGGAATTAAAATTTCACTGTACTAACAAAAAAAAAAAAATCCTTCAAATACTTAGGATACAGGATTAGATTCCCTGCCCAGTCATTGATCCCTGTTCTTAGGTCCAGAATCACAATTATCCTGCATCCTCTCCATCACAGAGGAGAGGCCAACATCTCCACCAGGAAAGGACACTGCTGGTACAGAAGCAGATGGCTCCTCTTTGACCAAGAGACATGTGATTCAGCACCTGTCCCTGGGCAGAAGAAACTCATTTGGCAGAGTGCTGCAGCAGAGCCTTGAACAGGCTTGTAAAGCTACCCTCCCATCAGAGAGCAGCTCCTCTGCAATGCAGCTGCTCTCCAAGGGTGCAAACTGGTGCCAAAATGCCTAAGGCTGGATTCATAGCTAAGATTCAGTTTGCGTGCATTTGATTTATTTTGTTTTCCATTGCACTGTTGTTGCTCTTTTTTTTCCAGACAGCAACCTATGATTTTAAAGGATGATGCCTCGTTAAATGTCATTTAACACTATGAATGCACCCACAGGATCTATATTGCCTATTTTAAAGTGGCTGTATAAAGCTTCTAAAGCCTATATCTTGACTATTTAAAAAAAAAAAAAGCTTTATATACTTAACAGATTACAGCTGAACTAGTCAGCCCAGGTTACTGAAATAACTATAGGAAAATAGTGAATATACATTTATAAACATTTTCTACAAATGAGTTGTTAAATCCATGTAGTCATGTGTCTCCAATATGGAAGTCCCTAAATGAAATATAAAAGTTCAAGAGCCTTCATGATGCTAGAGCACTTGAGGAACCAGTCTGAGAAAAACCATTTCACAAGCCACTCAGTACTCATTAGCATGCTGCACAGAACCACACACGTAGATTCATATCTATAAACAATGTATGTTGCAGAGGAAGTCACTTGTGGAGATAGACTATCTTTATTGGAGAATATCTAGTTTTCACCTAGTTCCCTAGATGACACGTCTCCTGCGTAAAAGGACTTTGTGAGGCTGCTGACTTGGAGTACCTAAGAAACATCAAGAGCTGCTGCAGGTGTTCGTAAAACTACTCATTCTTCAACCCTTCTCCCCAGGAAGGGAATAACTACAGATAGCATTTCTACCCCCCCACACCTCCCTTCCTTTTTTTGGCCAATGGTGAAAGCAAATCAGGATACACTTCCCTCAAGAAGTTGTCAGTGTTACCTGAAGTTTTTAAGTTGAAACTATTTGTTGAAATATTTTTATGTAGAAACAGCAATGGCTGTTTTATTTTTAACCAACTAAAATAATATTGTAATAATACTGTAAGTAAAACAAAACATGCTCCAAGTCATAGCAGATGTATTTCCAGCTAACCACTTAGAAAATAAAAGATTGGGAATGCTATGGAATGCAGGAAGAAGGAAGAAAAAAAATAACAGCTTTCAGAGTGGTATCCTTTGAAAAGACACCCACAATTACTGCACAAAGAATAATAAAGCACTATAGTAACATTTTGATGTCAGATGTCATCATATGTAAAGGCAGTGATAGAGAAATCTTGTATTGTGCATCTGAAATTAAACACTGTAACAAGTAAGGCAGACCTTGGGATCAGATCCTTTCAATTCCAAGGCTGATTATGAATGAAATCATGTGTTTGTTTCTTGCCTGTCCAAAATACTGTTATGTTTTGATTGGTATTTTGTTTTCCTTCACTTCTTTTCTCTTTTTGAAATGACACCACATTGACTTACTACTTACTCTGTGCTAGGTCAGTAAAAGCCCAAATCCACACTGCACTACAGGATTTTCACTGCCTTCTACAAATGCACCTGGGTTATATCAACATTAAACCTACAATATGGTGTGAATCTCTTAGTTTGTATTTGGTGTTTCACAAAGATATTTTTATCTTTTCTTCTTCACATCTAACTGCCTGAAAACTAGGATGAAGTCTTTCCCTATTCTTCTTCTATGAAAACCACAAGAATGGGATTTTTGCAAGTACTACCCAGTAATAGCCTAAAAAAAAGAAAAAACAAAAACCCAAACACCAAACCAACAATCAAAAACTAGCCAAAAGCTTTTCCAAGAGCAATCTACTTAGAAAATTAGTCCAAAACCTACATACGCAGAAGATGCAGGCAAGAGCATAAAACCTCGTAAGATTTCCCAGAAGAGGTAATTTTTCAATCCCAGAAAAATTGAAGTATTCAAGCACCAGAAGTTACTCTTTCAGGAAGTGATAACTAACTTCCGTCTCATATTTCTGTATGCAAAACAGAGTTAATGACCCTGCCCCATGTTTGTAAAGGGCCTGAGATTCTGAGAGAAAAGTCACCCACCTTTTACTGCACATTCTTATTTAAAGAAAGATGGGACTGTACACTTACTCCACTGACATTCTTACACTCTTCCCTCATCAATAAGGAATTACAGAAACAGGGAGCATTGTTATTTCTATTCTCTACAACAAAAGCAATTTACAGAACAGGAAAGACTAAACATAACTTTCAGACAGCATAGGATATCCACGGGATGTACAGAAGTGTCTATTATACAGACACACAGGTTATGAGTGAAAGGGGTCTCAAAGAAAAAGCTTTTGGATTTAATGGATGGCAGGTTATCGCTGTTTAAGCTGGGTGATGTTATTTTTGAACACTAAGCATCAAGAGCCATAAGTAATTATTTATCAGACGGATGTCGTGCCCTCAATACTCCTACTGTTTCTACAGGTATTAAAAAGTTCACCATGGGACAAGTTTAGGATATTCCCTTAGGTTAATGAAGAACTACAGATAAAGGACATGATCATTTTAGTGTACTTCTGCATAGAGAGGATGATATTCTCCATTAGGATAAATCCAGTGAGGTTAAAGTTCTGTCCAAATAAAATCTGACTCCCAGTGTCTATCTTACTGCAAATTGGAAATAACATAGCAGAAAGTTCCTACTTGATTACTGTATTGACTATATTCAGGCAAATCATTCAACCATGCAATAGAAACTGAGAAGAAATGCACATCATATAAGCTGTATGTGACAGTTTACATCTAATTTGTTTATCAACATACTCAAAAATCTACAGAACAAAATTAAAAGTTTTTAAAGATTATAGCTGCAGTCTTGAAAGTACATATCTGAAGTGCACTATGGTTTGAAATGAGTCAAAGCACCATTTTAGCAAAACCACAAATTATTTATAACAATGGGTAAAGTGTATCATTAATAATAACCACAGCTCCATATATGAGTTAAAGTCTTTCAGCCAGAGGATCACTGAGTGTTTTACTGTCTGTATTCATGGCACAAACCCACTGTCTGCATAAGTGGCCTTTCGTTCTGGAAAACATTGAAGAAATAATTGATTGCAAGGCTCATCCTCACTCTCAATTGTACCAACAATTTTTGTGCATGACATCAGCTAAGTTATTAGCTTGCCTGCATTCTTCCCAGCACAGGCTTGTGCTCTTAGGAACTCCTCATGACATCTCTGGATTTTTGTGTTGTTTCAAAGGGAGTAACAAATTAAGTTAAATATAATGAATTAAGCAAATTCAGACCACAGTCTGTCAGAGAACCCTTAGGTCCAGCAGTGACCTCCTGACCTGTTGAGGCTGAAAGGGACTTTTGAGCAGAGCTCTTTTATCAACATGACCAGGAGGTAAATCCAAGGACTTGGGGGAGGGTGGTGTGTGTATGCGTGTAAAAATGCTCTCAGATGCAATCTACTTCTAATTAATTATTTCTTAAACTTATTTCTCTGAAGTTTGACAAAGTGAAAAGTATAGAACAGGCGCTGTCGGTAAAAACTGCCCTACTGTCAGGGAGCTGTTTCTCCCAGCATTTAATCAACCGAACTGTTATTTGTTGTGTAAGAGTAGGCACTTCAAACAAAACAGACATGATGCAAAATACACCAAAGAGATTTATAATAGTGTGTTAACAGACTAATAATATTTTTTTTACTCCCTTAAATGTATTTATGGTTATAACAACATACAAAGCATAAGTACAAAATGCAATAACCAATTCTAAGTGAATTCAACAAGGAATGCAAATCTGCATAGCAAGAGGTCGTTCCCAGCACTTCCAGATTGAACAGATGCAGGACCAGGCTTTCATAAAAGCCCAGGAGGTTATTTTCAAGGGCTCAGCACCCTCAGTTGTGAACAGATTTTTCAATATGCCAAGGTCATATTTAGACACTTTCATGATTGCTAGATCCACAGAAGCAGCTCCCCCGCCGTTGCCCCAGCAGTGCCACAGAGATCAGGACTCTGCATGCACACATACACCCCACCCCCTACTGAGCTCTTTAGTTGAATACGGTCACTTTGTTTTGGTGCCTAAAATGGGGATGAGCTTTTGAAGGAGGTCTGGCTCACATTGTGGATGATGACTTTTCTTTTTAGAAAATCTGGTCCATAGAGCAATTTTTGGATTACTGGCAACAATCTCCTTTCTCATCTAAATCCAGACAGACCAACCGGGTGACCTGCTGTGCATAGTTACATAGAATCTGAAAGCTTATTGCTCTATCTGAAGTGTGTACTGGCCAAGCATCCTAACTATAAATGAATACAAGTTGTATTTTTTCCTATTCAGTTGATCTGTAAAATTCTCAAGTCTCCCATCCTTCTAGAAGAGGTTATGTGGCAATACAGTAACACCTGGTAGCCCTTACAAATGAGCTCTGTGATATTGTATTACTGCATTACTACCACAACTGAAGACTCCAACTGATACTAGGTACTAACATGCTAATTGTAGCACACAGGACATTGAGACAGGCTCGCACACAAAGATTTATTAGTAGAGTTCATAGCTTACGGCATACGCTGACTCTAATGGTAGAATTTACTTGGTGAAAAAAGTACAACAAAAGAACAAAGAGAAAAAGAAAATTGAATCTCTTTCCAGTGGACATCTAGGGGAGAATCCTACCCTGGGCATCCTTGGCAGTACAGCAGGTTGCCTACCCCCAGCACTCTTCCCACAGTAACAATCTTTTTCCATCAGGATCTGATCATACTCCCAACAGGTTGCTCCTGCTTATGATGCTGCTTGCATTGACTGGGGCATATATGAGTCAGAGGCAGGTGCTGCACACTGGCTAGTTTGTAATCTTGACACCTGTCAATCATTGGGTACCCCACTGTAAACCAAGAGCTACAGCCAATTGTCAGGAAAAAGGGGGGTGGGCAGTGAGACATAAGTCTCTTGCTGGTAGTGATCACTTCCCATGAGATCTGTCAGCCCTCAGTACGGGGTTTGCAAGTATGCATCCAGGAGAAAAGCAGCACAAGAACAAAAGGCAAACATTTCTGCAGCAGCTCAGGGAGAGGTCACAGAGCTGCAGAAACAAGGCAGGCTGCAGCAGTGTATGGGGGAGCAGGACAAAGGCTCAGGCACCTAAAGCACAGAGTGACACAGTCACTGTTTGGTCACCAGGACACTGATTGTTCCTTGTGAAAGTTAAGGCTGTCAGTATGAAAAGGCCCTAAAAGGGTTAAATGGAATTGGAAAGGTACAACATTTTGCCCAGAATTTCACCATTGTTAAAGCATGAAAAAGGGAACCAAAGCAACATTATTTCGGCTGAGCATCCTAGCTGACACAGAGCATTTTCTTATGCCTTCCAGGTCATCCCAAATCTGTGTCACATATAGCAGTGATGCTATACAACTATTTTCCACATTCTCATGATAAACTCACTCTATCTGCACTCTAAAAATGAGGCAAGAGGCAGGGCTAAAGCCATTGCAGCATCAGGTCTGAGCTAAGATAGATGTGGTCTCAGGTAGCATGAATGCATGGCTTCCACTTGACTCACAGCATAACCAGACCTTTGGCACCTCCACTGCACTGACCTTGGTTTAAAAATGACCGTGTCAACCCTTCTGCTATATCCTGAGGAGCAAGTGCAGACACATCTGTACTGATGTTAAGGAAAATTCTATGTAGAGTGTGGGAGAAAGAACAGACTGTACACATACTTTGTGCTTTGTACATATTCCCTGAAAAATTTCAAAGCCAAAAAGAGGTTTTGAGAGATATTGGTACATCTATATTTCAAGGTAATATAATTCATACACTTTTATCCTTCAGCATTAAGAGCATACTCACTCAAACATTTCCAGATAGTAAAAGACATGATGTTTTCAACTACACAATGATCTGTTTTCTTCTTGGAGGAAAAAATAAATATATATATATACTGGAATACAGTGAAATTCCTGATTAGCCAATAAAACAATGAATATCTTAAAAATAGGTATTTCCAGCTGCTAAATTTAAGGATCTTTCAAGAGCTGGTATTTTGTCATGTCACTTCCTAATAGGTGCTGTGAAATGGTATCCACCAAAGCCCTCATATATAGTAAATGGGCTGTGAAAGCAGCTGTTAATAGTTATGAAATTCCACTAGGAATCAGGTACTACAGGCACTAATGCAGTATGGGTGTCCTGCGCCCTAAACTCATAAGCACAATCCAGACCAGCTCAAACACCTTTGCTGGATCTTCACAAAATCCCTCAGAAAAGTCATTCATGGAAGTCCCATGAGGCAAACCAACACCACATAGCAGGGAGCAATTACACCAGTAGCAAAACTGGAAGCTACCAGCTGCACCGTACTAAGGGGAACACGTTGCTTTTGAGACATGAAGAACGATTTTTACATGATGCCCTGCCCAGTGTGGATGGCTCTCTACACTTCAAACAGCACAAAGAATTGTACATTGTGTTATTCTGTATGGTGTAGACACACCTAAAATTCTCAGAGAATGCTTTGCTCAGTTATTTGCTGTAAACCCACAAGAACCTCAGATAAGCCCACTGTAAGAAGCGATGCCGAGCCCCCTGGGCACACACATGCTGCACACATTCAGAGAAGACAGGGCAAGCCAGATAATACATGCAAAACATTTGAAATAGGCACCTGTTTCTGATCTTCATGAAAATACTGAGTTTCAGGAAAGCCAGCAATGTCAGAGCACAAAAGAAGGGGTACATACTCCCCAGCTTACAAAGACAGCCCCTGCTACAAGTTGTTACAGGGCATTTGCTGTGTTTGTACAGTACCTGGCCACAACAGAATGTGAGTCAATAAATGGTGCTCCTCAGCAATGTTGTAGTAAAAAAAAAAAAAAAAAGAAGTACATTTCTCTGCCATGTTACAGGGTATATCATGATGTACTTTCCTTACTCCTCCACTCATCTCTAGTGAGAGCAGTAAAACCCTGTGATTAAACAGTATTCACTCCCACTCTCCTGTTAAGGATGCTTTAAGCTTTAACTTTTCAACAGGCTGCTCCCATTTCTCCTTTCTCACTGTTCCATGTGTAGGTGTGAAAAGGCTCTTCTGGACATGCACACTCCCAGTTTACACATCTGCCCCCTCACAGGTGGACTATGCCCCAGGCATCAGCCTCCTTCAAGGGCTTCTGCATTCAATCTACTAAACAGGATGGTCAAAGCCAAGCCTTTTATCCTCCAACAGCCAGTGACAAGTTGGGAGTTTGAGTCTGTTGACTAGAATAAATCCTACAGGCACAGACACACAGGTATTGACCGAGAGGCAGGTGTTCACAGGGGAGGAGCAGTTCACAGGAAGATTTGGCTCAGGAACAGCTTACTTCCTGAGGGCATCCTCAAAGCCCTTAACTGGTTTTCTTGGCCAATGGCCCCTTTCTGTTCTCCCTGCCACACAGTCACCCTCATCACACTCTTCTGAAAAATGAAGTCCAGGCAGATGCAGATCTACAAACCACCGTTAAGGGAAGTCAGCTGCACTGAAAGCATATTTGAACTGATCAGCCTTTGTGGTTCAGCAACTATGGTAAGGAGGTCTCGTTATTTCCTGGGCCAGGATGATGCGGGTGCCTCATTCTTCCTCAGCAAAGCTTCTAGCTGACAGCAGAGCCCCATGTGCCACCTCAGCACTACAGGGCAATCCCACAGTAACCTCTCCTCCTCAGCTAGCTTCAGCCCTTCTCCTATACCTGCTACACCCATTAAAGTCACTTAAACACTGAAGATTAAAAAGTTATTTTTTTCTTCTCTTCAGCTCAAGGGAACCACATTTTACTTCCCACACTGAGACAGGAGGGAGAGAAGAAGAGGGCCAGGCCCTGGGAAGGCAGGAGAAGCAGGATACAAGATGGTAGGGGACACTGTCTCACCCAGGGTACATGCCAGAAGCATGCCTCAGCAGCATCAGAACATATACCAGGCTCCCAAAGAACACAAAAACACATTTAAAGCCCTGGCACAGACTCTTGCATAATTTTTGACACAATATCCTTAATCTCCTCCTTCAGTCCTCTTCAATAAAGTAACATAGTGCATTGCTGTGCAGCTCAAGACAGCTCAGGCTCTGGTCTCAGCAGTGGGGGCTTAGTCAGGTGTATCCCAAAACCAGAAGTTACAGTGGGCTATATCTCCTGGTTTAAGTTTCTCAATCTTCTTTCAAGACCTCTCATGTTTGTGACATAGTGAGGTGGGTGTAATGACAAGCCTGTTACACTAACAGTAATGAAAATTCAGGCTTCCACTGCTGGTATATCAGCTATGATAAGCAAAAAAGACTTTCTTTTTTTATTTTCCATCTTGTTGTAATGTTTTCAAATTACCTTAACACACTGACTGTGCTGACAATTTTCTAAAATTACTGTAACTGTTACTATAAAAATGCTAAAAGATATTACTCCTCTTTTTCATCTTTCCTCCTTCCTCCCTCCCCCCCTCCATAAAATGGGAAGCTGCAAGCAATAGTTTTATATGAAAAAGGACAAACAACTGGAAATTGACAAATAAAATGTGAATATCTTAAAAAATTTACTAAATCCCATTTTCATTTATGTATGGGTTTTTAATACCTTACTACCGAATAGAAGAAATGAGTGCTTAACAAATATAATCTATATATTGGGCCAGGGAGAGCCCTATTTCTGGTACAGAGAAAAACATTTTGATCTCAGTTCCCCCATACAAAACCATAACAACAACTGACTTCTGTGATGCTCCTCTACATTTATCCTAGCACAACTGAATCTGTGCCTTGGCCTTTGAATTGTTTGCCGAAAATCAAATGCAGCCCTTATTACTCTTGAGAATAGCCACATCTTAGTAAAGTGGATACTTGAAATCACACAAAGTGCCTCTTCAATAATGCTGTTTATGAAGCTACATTGTATTTAGTTCATAATGGATAGCTTCAACATTGGTTTGGCACTGGGGAAGAGTTGAGAATGTAGAGAGTAGAGAATGCAACAAAGGAGATCCAAAGGATAGCTATGTTACTGAAACAACAAGTAACACCCCCCAAAAAAAAAAACCAACCAAACAACCAACCAACAACAAAACACCACCAATTTGAAGAAAACATCCAGGTGGACAAGATGAGATGGCAACAATAACACAGTGACCAGCAGTTTTGTGACAGACGCTCAAACCAGAAATCTCTCTACAGAACAGAGGAACTTATGTTGAAAATGTTTTTAAAGCAGCATCTTTCAGAAGATATGTTTTGTGTTAGGACCAAAATGTTTTCAAAGACCATTACATCTTCTAGACTCTTCATCCCCTTCATTTTTAATTAGCTTTTTTCTTAACTCTGCTTCGTTCCATTTCCTCTGTAATAGCTGTCTTTACTGCTGTCCTCATACCAGAAATGTTAGCAGGCAATCAAGGGTCTTGGAACAGGGACTTGGATTACAAAGACCCAGAGAAGTAGATTTATGGACCAGGCTTCTTCTGCCTTTGGGCAGTAGGCTGGTGTGAGTAGGGGGAGCTAGTAAAAATTGATCCACAGACACACCTGGCTCTACCTAGATATCTACCTACAGGTAGAAGCAGAGCCAGTGCAGAGAAATAAGCAAAATACTTGAACATGTATTTTTTAAGAGTAAACATAACTCCACAAGCAGAACTCAAGTCAACACAGACATAAGGTTTGTTATTTGTTATTTATACTTCCATAACACTGATATCAATACCCCAGAAAAGATTAGATCTTTGGAAGATGTGGTTATATATTGGAAGATATGGCAGTTGATAAATTTTAAGTTAAAGTAAGCACAGGAAAAGCCTGGTTTGACTTTTTCAATTACATACCTAGTTACATGCTTAGCAATGTACTTTTATTTTAATTATAAGCAGGATCTAATCATTAATAATAGGATATCTCTGTCTAGAATAAAGGCTATAAAAAAAAATGAGTTGGCTAACCCACTAGCCATTAAGAACTGTTGAAGATTGACAAATCTAAGTGAAACTGGGGGAAAGGTAATTCTGGCAGGGGAAGATTGTGACCACCAACCCCATATATACCTCCTCAAAACAGCAAGAAATAAGTAAAGAAAATAGATAGAGCATGCCCCATAATTTACATAACAAGCAAGGCTATTTTGACCAAGCATATAATTGAATAATGTGTCTGTATTACCATAAGGAATAGGGTTAAGATTTTGAGTATAAATAACTGATTTCAGGTGTTGGGTGGTTTGGTCTGAGCTGGCGCCCATGACTGCACGCTCATGAGAATAAAGAAAATATCTGCACCTTGTATGTGTGATTAGCAGTTGCATACCAGGTGACAGACCCAGTTTTGGCAAAAAAACACCATTCATTTCCTAGCTTCTATTCCTGCATCTTAGACCAAAACCTAACCTCTAGTTTTCTCCAATGGAATAAATAAATTAGTGCAAAAGAGGACTATGTCGCTTCCATTATTCTGCAAAACTGCTGAACTTCTCAAAGTATTGATGCTGTGTATTTTGGTTTCATTTCCTAAAATTCCCTGAAATATTCCATAATACTGTAGTTTTATCTCCCCAGTTACCCCCCCTCAAAATAATGTCTTAGAGACTCCCAAATCCCTACGCTTAGATCACTAAATCATTGTCCTCTCCAGAATTATCTTATTTATGACACATTTTCATGCTTTCTAGTTCCTACTAACTACATGAGATACCATAAGTATCAGTTTCTCAAGCCTTCCATATTTTTGAATATTAACTATAGGTTCAGTTTAATTCTATTTTTATCTGAACTACTCTGCCCATATCTAATGTCTTGGTTATATTCCAAACAAACAAACAAACAAACAAACCAAACTAAACAAAAAAGGCAAACCAAAAAAACCAAAACAAAACAAAAAACACCTCTCTAATTTTAGAAGAGAAATTGCAACTGCCTCTTCTCCTCATGTATAAATGTTTTAAGGTCTCCACAACACAGTTTTTTCCTCCTCTCTGTGTTAGCAAGGAAAGGTGTAGTTTGTTTCAAACTGCTTAATTAATACACAGTAATTTTGTAAGTATTTGGCAGTAGTAACTTCCCCAAAATTATGATCTTGCAATTAAGCATCTTAAGTTGTAATGACAGAAGACCAATTCAGTTGCTGAAAAATTAACAACGTCAGCATCAAAGGGCTGTCTTCCTTAGCCTGCTTACTCTTATCTACTGATCTTTTAGAATTCTTATCAAGAGCATGATAAATTATTAAGATGTATGACAACAAAGATTCTTCCTTGAATGTTACTACAGAGACATTCTTCTAATACAAAAATTCTGCTCATTACAAAAAAAAACCTGAAGGAGGCAGGAAGATGAAGGCAGGTCCTATATATAAGATCCATTTCAGGAAGATGAGTGCTTAAGGTGCTTCCCCTAAGGAAGCAGGAAAGACAGTCAAGGGAGATGCTGAAGCTAAGGCATTTCACCCCCACGTTACCCCCATCTTCCATTCAGATAGTGACTGCGGAAACTATCTGAAAGAAAAGGTTATGGTCCAATATTCCATTGGCAAAGTACAGTCACTGTCATTTATTTTATCATCATAATAGCCCCTGGCAGGCTATCCTTCCCAGCAATATAACAAATGTTTTAAATGCCTTTTTGGCTAAGCAGTTTGGAGAGCTGTACAAAAATAAACCACAAGTAAGCAGTTTCATCCAAAGAGTTAAAGCAACAATAATTTTTACTTAGTTCCTATTCATTTGCAGCTCCTGTTGTGGCAGCACAAAGGAAGTAGCCAGTGGAGATTTGTTGCTTAGGCACAGGTGACACAAGTTATTATGTGCCTAGTTGTCAACCAAGATGATCAACAAATTTTCACTGAAGGAATGTATTTGCTTAGTGGAATAGAACTGATAAGCCTTTGGGACAAGAGAGTGATTGATAATTAACACTAATTTTACTAAAGAAAAGACCTGCAGATTGTTAGTAAACAAAGGTTTCATACCACTAGCACTAGTGTGTACTGGACTTGAATCAACAGCAAGCTTTCAGCCCACAAGATTTTCTTAACTTTCATTTTGTTCTTAAAACTCGAGTCTTCTTTTAGAACTGTGCATATATAATCTTTTTTCTACATGTTGAAATCATACCTTTTTCAACAAGTTGAAATCATACCTTTTTCAACAACATTCTCAAATCACTTATATTGAGGAGATATACTTTGCTGTTGACTGTAGGAAAAGTGTGTTTTCATGGAGAGGGATCAAGGAGAGAAGAGACACTGAAGTGCTCAGTTACAAGAACTAGTAGCTTGGAGTGGAAGTGATTTATTTCTTTTTTTTCCCCTAGCACAGCACTCGGATCTTGGACAGTCACAGCTTCAGTCTTTCTGTTCCTCTGGATCTCAGTCTCCGGTATTTGATAAGTCTTCAAGACACTGAAGAAGAGTATTTTCTCCAGATCAAGAAGTTACTACCATTTCATCTGTAGTCTTCCTACTGCGCTAATGGGTGTAGGACTGAGCTATGTATGTATGCGACACCCATAAACAGCAAAGGAAGTAAATTCTAGACAGTTCACCTCAAAGGTACTAAGTAAACATACAAGCCTAGACCAAATTGCTCCGCAGCACGCATTGTCTGAATAACACACTCTAACATAACAGAGGAGCTATAATGATTACAGAAGTACAGACTTTGTCCTTCAAACTGTAACTAAACACACTCACTAGACATATAATAGTTCTGAGAAAAAAAAATGTCTTCTTTAGGATAAAGTATGTAAGATTAAAGAATTGGAACTGACTCATTGGACACCCAGTGTAGTCCTGGCTCCACATTATATAATTGTCTCACTAGCTGACCAATTTCCCGTTTAAAAGTAAACCTACCTTTCTTTGTGATGTGAAGGTGACAGTCCACCTGCTGCACCCTCTAACAGGAAAGCAGAGGCACAGCCAACCCTGGCTGCTTTGCCCTTTCTAGTGGAAGTCAGAGGAAAGATCTTGTCTCCATATTCAGTGCCTCTCTGCTTTCACCTGCAGCCACATGGCTCAATTACCCACTTACCAGTCTTGCTGGAAGAATGCTCCAGGCCCTTACTTCAGGTAGATGAGAAGCTACTTCTAAATGAGACTAAACATTTTGTTTCTCTCTTCCCACCCCCTCTTTGACATTAAACATGCATGATGCTTCCAGTCCTCATGTATTTGTGATACTCTATTGAATTTCCCTCCATATACTTTTAAAGAATATCCTCCTGAATATTTTCCTGCTAACCAAAATGATGAAATATACTGCATTCCCTTTGTCAGTCACCTTACCAGTGTACAATATGAGTCTAATGTACCATTGGTGACTTAATTCTGACTGGATACTGTTTATTTTCCTCTTCTCATCTCGTATCATCTTTTTTTCCTCTTTTAAAATTTGTTAGGGAATGGCAAACTCTTTCAGGGTTAAAGAATGCTGTATTAGTTAAGTGGCTAAATACCATACTTTTCTAAATGATTGAATTTATTTAACTGACATTAAATGCAGCACAGAACAGGCACTTAAATAACCAACCCAAATGACAATCTGTTTATCCAAAGTTAAAAACCTTTTAAATTTAATTCCTGCAAATCTCTTGTCTGATCCTACCTTTACAAGGGAAAGAGCTACAGGAATGATTGGGCCACATGACAACATGCCCCACAAGCCTGATCTTGCAAGGTGATAAGTCATTAATTCTGACTGAATTTAATGAGAGTTCAAGTTCTCAGCAGGTTTCAGGTTACAGCCCTCGAGCTCAGAATCAAACACTTTGGAGAGACGGTTTCAGTGAACATCCTCTGTGCAGAGCAGGAAGATTGAAGAGTTTACAGAAGAATAGGTAGAAGGACAGGAAAACTGCAGAAAAATAATTTGACCATAAATCTTTAAACATCTAAAAACCCAGACCAGCAGCCAATGCATATGTTGAATAAATAAGCCATTTTTCTTACTCAAATAATCACAGCAGCATGCATTTGGTGCCTATTTGAAGAGATTAGAGCAGTGATAATAATATTAGAGTCAATAAACAACATAGTGTATGTATATTAGTATTCAGCATCTTGTATTACTTAACCCTTTGGAATAGCAATTAGTCATCAGTTTAATTGACCAAAGTTGGTAGAAAATTTAAAATGTCTTTTCCAAATGAAAAAACTGAGGCATTATATTGATCATAGAGGTTTTTAATGCAAACTGAGGACTGCTGAGGTAGCAGAACTGTCTACAATAGGTTACAGTGTACAGCGTTAAACTTCCCATCTCCTATCAAGCCTTCAGTGTGCTGTTCACTATGCAGTCTTTATCTTCACATGCTGACACATGTAATCTAACATTCTCACTTTGCCACAGTAGGAGCAATTGCTTGACAATTTGATTATGGTTTCCTGTCAGCTCATACACAGAATATTCTTTGAGCTTTCAAGAATTGCAAAATATTTTGATTTTACAATGATAATAATCTTCTGGGGAAAACATAATTTAAAATATTGATTTCTGATAGCAAAAACTACTCCAGATCTGCATGCAGAAACAGCTCTGAACATCTAGAAGCTGATATGCTGCACATAAGAAGAGAGGCAGAAATGACAGTAATGTGCAAATAACAGAGGGAGAGAGTTGGTAGATGAAAGCAGTTACTATCCGACAGCTGCTCTGAACCCTGTGTGAAGTAAGTGGATGGTCGAGGCTGGGCTATGGAAGACAGGCATCCTTCCCACAAAATTCCAGTCTGAGCATAGAGGCCAAATCCTGAAAGGACGTGAGGACATCTTTATCTCTAAAGATAGCTTTGGCAAATCCTAGGTGAGGTTCATGAGCATAGGAAATGGCAGAAGACATGCCTGGTTGCTGTCTTTCTGGTTGCATTACTGAGATAATTGAGCATTCCACAGCAATCACTGTCAGTCTAGCAGATTTTGTTTGTTTTTCAGAAAAATATGTTGAATAGCCTTTATATATGGGCTGCAGACAAAGATCTGTTGCCTAAGTCAGAGGTTGGGGCCAAAACTGAACTGATGCCACATTTGGATTCTCTCTGTCATGTGCTGGCTTGGTATTAAATTGCTTCCCTCAAATTTTGTTCCATTTTACATTAAATGTCAAAACTCCTGGCAATAAATAAACACTCAAGGTGGTATCTAATACCATGCAGCATTCTCAGTGAAACTCTGGCTCTGGCCATGACTTAGAAGCTTAGTGTTCAGATGGATCTCTTGGGATGCACCAGAGATGACAGGTAGGCTACTTGTGCTAGCAAAACAGCCAGAGCATCTGCAACATACTTGGTAAACTAAGACCATGTAGTAATGTTTGTTGCCTTCAAATAAAATTTCAAGAAACATTTTTGTATCAAAAGAACACAAGTTACACTCAATGTCAAATGATATAGAGGCCTACATCCTGATGAACAAATTGTGCAAACAGTTTAGAGACCAGTTTCTTTCACCATATAGCCTGGACTTCTCTCTCCAATTGAAGCAAACAGAAGACAGACATCTAGTTTTACCTCTGTGGCTGTTGAGAAATTGTGAAAACATCCTAAAAGCCCAATTGCCTTGTCACAACAAAGTCAAAGTAGACCTTTTAGTTGCTTAAAATGTAAAGGGTTTTTTGTTGTTGTTGTTTTGTTCAGACTGCTATTTTCATCAATACATCAAAATACATTTTCTTTTCATTCTTTTTATTGTCATTGTCCCTGAGGTATGAGCTACATGAAAGAGAACAAGGGAGTAACTACAAAGGGAATGATACAAGACAGGACAGTCTCGGATGTCTAGAATCAGACTGAAAAGTGAAGACATTAAAATGGAAGAGAAATCACTGAAAATAATCCTATTACTGAAACTGCATGACTAACAATAATTTATATGCACCCAGGAACATATGTGCACCCCCAGAACACAGTCAATCATTTCACCTGGAATTCAGCCACTCAGCACTATAATATTCATACATACAAGCTGTTACCTACCATTAATCAAAAAGCTTTTAATAAATTACTTAAACTTTTAAACAACAAATTGATGGATTTACAATATATTACAAAATTACCACCCTATCTTATCAATAGGTATTCAGGTAGTATTGTGCAGTCTGTCAAATAGTAGAAACAATCAAGGTGTGTCATGAGAGGCAAATGTGTCAGGTTAGACAGTTAGTACTACGGAAACCTTTGCAAGTCTGAAGAGCTGTGACACGCTGTAGGATGGAGAAGTCTTAGCAGAACCTAAGACCCACAAGGGCCTCAGCGGACTTAGAGTCTGACTCCCTAATATCTAAGGGGATCACAAGAAATCTCCAGATACAAAACACTCAAAAGAAAGTCCTCATCTTCATTTGTAGTACTGTATACCACAATTCATTGAAGTCAGTTATTGGTGAACAGGAGGAATTGCTTAGAAAATAGCCTTCTTTATATTAGTCTGGATAGTTTCGGTCTTCCACCAAACACAGAAAAGGACAAGCTTCTCCCCATCTTGTTAGATGAGACTGTCTAACCTACCTCACTACAGTTTAAAGAGGAATGATTTAGTTGTAACCAGCTGATTCTGCTGTTGTGCTGTAGCCCATCTTGCCAAGAGTGTCAAAATGTGATTTCAAAGCAGATATTTTGGTAAGAAAAATTTTTTTTTTTTTTTTTTTAAAAAAAAAGGACAGCCTGCATGAGAAAAGAGTATAAACTACTTAAGAAGAGTACTTTGACAAACAGAATTTCAGGTTAGATTAATTGAAATTGTTGCAATTTTTAAAATGTACTTATGCATGTATTTTATAAGTAATGCTGACTTACACTTACAAATGGAATGAAAAGGGGAAAAATGCTCTGCAAAGTGTAGCACATCTTTTTGAATTAATATGAAACTTTCCATCTTTAAAGACATCCAAAATTTGAACTGAAGTGCTTTTCTAGATGGTGTTTAAATGTCTGGAAGTGGCTTCTTTTTTGTTTCGTCTAGATTAACCTTTAGTGAGCAATACTATACTGGTCACCAAAACTGCTCTATTCAGAGGAGATACAATATCTAAGGCTGTACTGCCCAGCAGTGTAGGTATAGTGCTGTGATAAAACATTTCTGGAGTATCTGTCTTCCACAATTCTGTTTTCAATACTATGCAGATACCCTTCCCAGAAACTGCACAGAAACTGTGGCATCAAAACCACATCATTGGTTCTTTGCGGTCAGATCCAATAATCATTGGGACTATATAGAGATTACCAAAAAGAGGTGCCTCTCATCTCTGTTTGACTACCTAAAGGGCATATTTTGTTTCATAAATGAAGAAAATACATTTTTATAATTGCAGCAGGTGTGAAATATAGATGCCTCTTTATTTATGTTAATAATGAAAAATAAATGTCAGGCCTACCACATCCCTGATCACTTAAGTCATTTTAATGACACATGAAATACAGAAGACGACTTCACTAAAGGTCTCTAAAAGAGAAAAGGGCAACACCACCAAATAAAGAAAGATTATCATGCTGGGGCAAATATGAAAGGAGATGGCATTCATGCAAAATGCAATTTACTCTGACAGTAATTTTCTGTGTTTCCCCTGTTATTATTGAAGATATATGTGGTTGAATAAGAGCTTTTTTTTTTTTCTTTGAGAAGCCAGATGTTCATTCTCCTTGGTCTGCAGTTAAGTCTCATAGTCCTAGGTTAACAGCTTCACCATTTATTACACAAGAAAAATTATTGTGATGTCATTATTTTGTCATACAGAGCCTTACTGCAGGGTTAAGTAACTGAGGTGTCTTAAGAAACAAGAGCAATGTTCCTTGAGAAAAGACATTGCTTTCAGAATTTTGGGGGAGATTTTATTAAAACAGCAAATAAAAAAGTGAAGGCACAAGCACTCCCTCAGACATATATGCTTTTATGTGGATGATATAGAGACTTATTTCAAATGCCCATTTTTGGTCTCTCTGCTTTAATGCTCTTGAATACACTGTATACCTTCATACCAGGACCAGTTCTTTTCCCTACCTCTTTATTCAGAGTAGTCTAACATGATTATGAATGTCCTCACATGGGTTTAATGCCAAAAAAATTTTGAGGAAATATCTGACCCTCAGCATTCACTATACATTGGGGGTCCCCCCCTCTAAAAAGCTCTGTCCCTTGTGGTGGCACCATTTAGGTTATTGTCATGTCAACAGCATGTGCAAGTACTGTTCTGCCTGAAAAACCTCAGTGTGAGCATTTAGAAAGGAGGATGTGACCTTCTCCTCACTGCTGTGCAAAGACAAACCTTGGGTGCAAGGGAGAGAAATGATCTTCCTCAGAAGGGTCAGGTCTTGCTCCAGGTCAAGGTACTTCCCAGGTGAGATGTGCAAGACCAGATGATATTGTGCTGCCAGCCCCATCTGCTGCACAGAGTGACCCTGACCCCAGAGCAGGAGACAAAGCACTTCTTGCCCTTCTACTGCAGGAGAAAGATGTGTTAATATCACTCCTTACACTCCTGATGAACACTCAGACAGGCAGATGACCTGCAGCAGGACAGGAACATCCACTTTCACCAAGTCCTACAGGCAGAGGAGTGCTGGCAAGGTCTCACTCTGAGATTCTCAATCTCAGGAGAACCACATTCCTACCAAGGAGCTCTTCTAGTCCCCAACTGGAAATCAAATAACTCGACAAAGACTGATAAAAAAAAGAGAGTAACAAACAATATGAAAAGGTCAATAATGAGACGACTGGCTGACAGAGAGTATGAAACAAATCAGGCTGAAGAACCATTCCAATAGATTCACTGCTCCAGAAGAGGTGCTTACAGTTAGGTGTTTGAGTATATTTGAGAGAGAGAAGTTATTTAAGGTAATTGATAAACTACAGCTACTACCACAATCCTGCAAAAATAATGCCTTGATCTTCAAGGTCGGAATACGGAATATTTTGCTTTCCTTCCCAGTTGTAATACTCAAAATAATACTTAGCTGCTATTTGCTGGTTGCCTTTTGCCTACCAGATGTTATCCAATTATATATAAACAGCTTGATACCATTATTCCTCCTTTTTAGAGCATCATAAAAATATACCTAACAAACTTTCTTGTTAGAATATGGCTGTCCAAAGCTCTTATCCTGGCCTCTAATGATTAGGCCCCATGGCTTCTTTTACAAGTAGATATGGCTACAAGACCATGCTTTCCTTGGAGATTAACTACAGCATTTCTTGCAGTTGCCCTTTCTTCCTATGCATCTGCAACAGAAACTTCTTAAGGCACTGGACCAAATTAGTTGTCTTTACTGTAATTGTTGTGGCATTGAAAAAACATTTAAACTGCCTGAAACTGTGTTGATTGCAATTCAGTCCATTCTCTGCACAGAGGAAGAACCCCATGCTCAGATTCTACACAGGGTTATAGAGAATGCTTCCCATGTGCAGGGTTAACTGACATTTTAGAGAAAAGAATCACACAGATGTAATTGAATTTTTGTTTGCCATCAGTGAAATTCTTGATCAGATTTCAAATATGCAATCCTAAAAGCGAAAAAGAGTTGACCTCATTAACTGCATTATCTTTGAATTCTATATATCCCCAATAGAGCAGATTAGATTTCACCTTAAACTCCTACCCAAAATAAGAGACCATGCAAACATATGCAATTAAAATGAATGAGTTCAGACACATAGAGTTTAAATGTGAATGAAGGACACACAATCATTTCAGAATTATTCTATCCCAAAAATTAATATGGTGAAGGTAGATAATTAACAAATTCATTTCCAGAGATTGTTTCTAAATGATCATGGATGATTGTCATTATATTTAATTCCTGTACTTTCAGGGACCTCAAATCACTCCAAGAGGAGAACTCTAAGGACAAAACATTAATCTAATCAGGTACCATGATGAACCCTTCCCAGGAAAAACAGGCACTGTTTGGTATTGTAGGAAGATATTGTTGATGGAACTGTAGGAAAATAACCTCACTGTCCACTCAGGTTCTAGTCAGGATATATTCAATGGAAGTCAATATAGCCTAAAAAGAAAACCGTTATCACATTTTCATTCCTGATTTACACAGAGTTGTGATACACCAGTTAGAGAGACAGTATGAAGCAGGACACTCCTGCCTTATACTGCCCTCAGATAAAAGGCAGAAGTGACCCTCATTCCCTTGGTCTGCACAGAACAAGGTCAGATTGTCACCAACACCTTGTTCCCCCACCCCCAGCAAGACTAGCCAGCTCTTACAGCTCCCAGCTCCATAGCCCTCCACTAGCAGCAGTTCCTGGCCTTTACTGACACTAGTGCTCTGCATTTGATTCCATGAACCTTGTTTTCAGACTGTGAACCCTGTTAGTGCAGTCTACTGGATTAAGTTTGTCCTCATTATCTACACACACACACACCCACTGTTGTCATTTACAAACCACATAGATGTTGAACAGCCCTTTTGGGGTTTAGCAACTCTTAGCAACTGTATTGGCTCATGGTGTGCATATGTAAAATTCAGGAGAAGCAGGAACATGTCTATCTTTATTTTAATGTTATTATTCTCTGCATAGTTTTTATAAATTACTTCCCTCTACTGGCAACCGTTTATGTCCAAAAAATACATCTCCCAAACCATAGCAATAATTATGTTGACTTTTTTGCCTTAGCAGTGTGCTCTCACTAACTTTACGTTGTACGAACCTAACTGGCAGTATGTTTCCATGAGGCACAGCAATGAAGCTGTAATATCAGGAAAACTGGTTTGTCTCACTAAAAAAATGACAGAATACTAGCCACAGAAGGCTTTTGCTGAGACACCTTCTGCTTTAAGTGTCAGACCATTTCCTGCAGACTATCTTTTGCTATTGCAGGGTAAGGACTACAAAGAATTTCTCCCCTTGTCATGCAGTCTCCTTGCACAAGAGCCTGAGCTCTAGAAAGCTTAGATACAACTTAGATATCAACCAGGTTTTATAAAACTATCTTATAGACTGAAAAGTGTCAAGAACTGATGAGGAGGACTCTTCCCCTTGACACTGAGAGCAGAGGTGAGTAGCTGCAGGGTGGGGGGCGGGGGGTGGTGCAGGGACCAACCTTCATGACCTGAAGTTAGAGCCATCTCTGCATTCAGGAGTCCAGAAATTTTCCAGACTGATAGTATTCCAGCTTCAGGGGACTACCTGTATGCAAGTACTATTTGCACTGACAAAAAATAAAAGGCCAGGGGGAGGCAAACAAGCAAGTTTATCTATGGTAAGGCAGCCAGGCCAGAGCTGTACTTAAAATAAGGATGTGCTATGAGAGGGTACCAGTATTTGCCTGCTGGTGAAGGGATCCTGATGCAAAAAGAGCTAAGCACCATGTGCCTGTGCCACCCTGCCATGCTGTCACTTCCACTAGTGGTGATATCAGCTCTCCTACTGTCAGATCCCCCTTTCCCACAGAGGGAGCACAGAAAGGGCTTTCACACTCTGTTTCCATTAAATGTAAAAGCTCAGGAATAACTCAAACTGTCAGGATTTATTCCGAATCACCTTTGCCCATAATAAACAAAATGAAATGCACTTAGTGGAAAAAAAATAAAGCTATTGAGCTATTAGATGACTCATAATTATGTGCATAAACGTTCAGATTTTTATGGTGAAAGGTGTGAGCTGTAGTAATTAATATTAGATGTTGCCACTAAAGATTAAGCTTAGTTATCAGAACACTGGTTGACCTCTTGAAACTCCAGATCATTGCAAATGAGATCCTTTTTTCATTACACAGTTAAGTGTTCACATACAGTATCCTATTTCTGATGAATATTGCAGGCAGAAGGGGTATTTCTTACAGTGATTTCCCTACAGGTTTGAGAAGCCTGGAGTGAGGAAGAAGGAATTTGAACAACTAGATGCTGACAAGTTGGTTTATACCATAATTACTATCATAAATTATTTTTACATGAATATTCTGCTCTGTATTCCACTTGTGAAAGTGTGAGAGTTTTAATTTTTTTTTAAACTAAATGTTTGAACTACTTAACACATAATTTACATACCAGTCAGTGTAATTCCTGGTGTAGTTTCCAAATACTTAATTCTTGTTCCCCAAATGACAATTTTTGGCTGCTGAGCATACAGCCCACAGCAGGAGATCATGTGCTCGATGGTGTCTAGGGAAAAAGAAAAGGTATCCTCCACTACAAACCACTGCAAATGCTAAAAGTATCTACCGTGTTATCCTCTTGCTTACTGTTTGTTTCTATTTCCAGCAGAAAGCAATAGACTCATTTTATGTAATGTTTAATTCAGCCCAGCTGCTGGTGGGTGGATGGCCACATCCTTCCTTCCTTCCTTATCTTTTCAGTGCCATGATCTGCTCTGGAGCCCATCAGGCATGTAAGGGAAAATCACCTGTTGATAGCCACAGTGGCCCATATCAACCCTTCACAGGCTCCCCAGCACTGACTGGAGCAGCTATAGACTTCCCCTCTTCTATGCAGCTCATGGAAGAAACACTATCTAGGAAGAGGACAAGGGCAGCAGGCCAGGAAATCCAGTAAGAGCCAGATGCCCCTACCTGTCAGTACAACAAAACTGGAATCACCCCAATGCCACGCTGTATACACAGCGGCAAAGGAGCAGATTGCAGCCCAAAATACAGCAGTTCTGCTGTGTCTGTATGGGGACAGGCAACGCAAGAGCAGGCTCTGCTTCCCCAGCTGTCCTCATGTCTCACCATTACTTCCAGAGCAAGCCCATCCAGACCTTCCACAGCACTGTTGCAAGTTTTCATCAGTTAAAGTTTAAGGTGATATGCAAAGTACGTTCAAAGATATAAGCTGTGAAAAGCAATTAATTTCCATTGGCCATTCAAACCTTACAGCAATGCTTGAATAACCTGGCGGCTCAAGCCTCCTCCCTACCTTATTTTGCTGCAGCATTAGATCATCCTGAAGTGGGGGAAAATGTGATTCATTTCACATAAACAAGAATAAAAGTGTTTTTTCTTTTACATACCAGAACAACATTTTTAAGTGAAAGAGGAGAAAATTGCATTAAACACACTCAATCGTACTTCCTAAATTATTAATCTAACAAAAGCCAAGCAAAGAACATACATTCTGGAAATACTGCAGTTTTTATTAATTAGCTGAAAAGAAAGAAGTCTCCTAGTAGCTTGCTCTAAGACTCACAATAACTTAGAAATGAGGATTTCTAAATAAGAAAGATAAATTGCTTTATAATTAGCATAACCTGTAATTCATCATGTAAGTGAAGTAACAGGTTTATTAATATCACAATTTTTTACAAATACTCCTTGTAAAAGCCCACCCATTGTACATTATATGAAGGAATCACACTTGGTTTTATGCCACACAAAATAGTCCCCATGGTTGAAGTAGGTTCAGAAAATGTAGATGTTATACTTGGAAACACAATAGCTTCTCCTCATACAATAGCTTTGAAAGGCTGTTTCTGCCAATTCTTCCTACTATTTGCCTCAGAAACACAGTGCCAAAATAAAACTTACTTATCTTGGGATATCGGAACAACACAATGGTTTTACCAGCTGCCAGGCAGTCATTCAGCATGCTACACTGCGTAGCAGAAAGCAGCAGCCTCCAGTGCAGCTCAGGCTCCTGGGCTAGGCAAGACATGGCTGTTTCTCTCCTCAGCTGCAACCTCCCAGGAGATTTTACCCCAGGAGACAGACAAGGTCTTTTCCAGGTGGTGAGGCAATACTCATCAGGATATAGAACTAGGTCAAAAGTATTCTTCCTACTACAGATTTTCTAGTGAAAGGAAGCATTAAACAAATCGGAAAGCCATCCACCCTATAGAATATTTAGCCATACCTCTGATTCCTAACATAAAGCCACTAATAGGAGCTAGGTTTATAAGTTGGTCCTATTCCTGGTTTAGGAAGAGTATTACCACAGTTTCTCAGGCAGCTTCCTACCCAATATTGCTGCTAAAAGTAATTTAAAAAGCAAAGATCTCTTTCCTACTCCTTCTCAATTAAAAATCCATGTTTCAGAGTCAACCAGCCTTTGAACACATCATTGGGGTTTTTTGTTTGTTTGGGGTTTTTTTGTTTGTTTGGTGGTTTTTTTAAGAATTTGGAAGAAAGTATGGCAGCAGCTTATTTAGTTTCAGTACATAGATATTTAGCTACCATCAGTCAAGTCCCTGCTGGAGAGGGACCCCAAGTTTGCCCTCCTTTGAGCTAGTGGTTGGAATAGCAATGTAATGTTTGCAGCATTACTTATGGAAACCATAATAAATACATACTGTGCTCTGCAATACTCTTAGGAACACTGATCTAGTAACAGGACAGTATTATCGAGTCAGTCACTAGATGTCAGTCAGTTAAAAAAATATGATAGCATTACATGCTTTAGTAAAGTGAGATGAAAGGCTAGAGTACCTATTTGTACATGGAAGTACCTAGACAAAAGATCACCTGATACTCCTGTAAGATTATGCTTGCTGTGGAAGTTGTCTTCTAGAAGCATTATTTGCAATTTTTTACTTCTTCACTTTTCCTTTTGTCATCAGCAAAATCTTTTCTAGCTTAAAAGCTTCAGCAGGACTTTTTGACAGACACACAACTGCTGATGGCAGCACAGACATCTAGCATAGTTCATACCCAGCTCACTACCAGAAGACAGGCGTGATAGAAGGTCCACATAACTTGGGACAAGGAGGCAGCAATATTCCCTAGCAGTTGCTTCCCATGTGCGTGAAGAGCTGGGTACCAGCTTGCCAATGCCCATGTTACTACACCACAATTCCACCTAGCTACTAGATGGGAGCAAGAGCTGATGCTACAACTCAGATGATGGGCTGTATTACTTCTGCAGCAGATGTAAATCAACCCTGTTCTTTCAAACCAACATTGCCACACTGATTTGTGCTGGTCAGAGCTGGGTATTGCCTTCACTACCACAAAAATACTTTACATAAATTATTTATTAAAAACATTGCTGCCTGTATTTTATTAACATACGCTTCTCCCTGGCCTCTATAGTGTATGCAGGTGTATCTGTTCACCTAAAACACAAAATAAACCAAATACTAGCTAAAGACCAAACTCCTCATTAGTTAAGGAAGGGAGGGAAAAGGCAATTTGACATTAGAATTAATACCAGTTTTGAAGTGACACTTAGTAAGATATAGTGTTTCTCCAAATTTATTGTCAAATCTTTCCTTCTATAATTCTTATGTCTGTAAGAGTATAAGCTTGGACACTTCCAAGTTCAGGCCTAAAAACTATCTTTTCAGTCATTTTTTTTTTGCCTTTATGTGCATAGCTACATAAATGATATAATAGAAGTCTTCATTTTAAAAGCTTTTTCTCATTAGTGTCTGCTCGCAGTTCTATAAATCACTGAGCTGTACATGTGATTGCACCCTGCCATAAAACTCCAAGTACAGAAGTAGACAAATGAAGCTGTTACTAACCAATTCTATTTGACATTTTTAACCCATACTTTCTGAGAACTTTTTAATTACATATTTCCTATGATTTCTGATTAAACCAAAATTGCTTTCAATGTCACGTAATAAATCACACCAGTTATTCACATTGTTCCCAAATGTAATGAAATTATTTGTTTGCCACATTTGTGACTGCAGTCCACCCTCCATTAAGAAAACGGTAAATGAAAATAATTTCTAGACACTTCTAGACACTCTGCTAACTCCAGATCTTTCTATGACTTGTCCTCTCTCTCGCTTATCAGGGAGGATTTCTACACCTTATTTAAGTAAAGAAAGACTTAACAGCAGGTGTGTGCACAGTACTGCCTGCCAGTGAAGGTGCCTGTATCTGCATATAGCTGTACCAGAGCCCCTGTACAACTAGAAGTATTGTGGTTTGTGGTCAACTTTCATCCTCCTGAAAGTATTACAACAAAAGTTCAGAAGTGATCCTGCTCTAGAGTACAGACTCTCCACAGCCCAGTGCTTTAATGAGGAAATACAGTAACCAGTAATTTATTTTCTTCACCAGTCCAGGCCTTGTTTCTGTAAAAGCTAACTTAGACTTTTCTCACTATCTCAAGCCATACAGCTCTTATTTCCCAAAAATTTTACTTCAATGAAGCTGCAGCCAACTTCTAGAAACACCTAGACATGAAGAAAAATTGCTTGAATTCTGAGGTTTTGATGTAAAAATTCAGAATTAATGACCACAATATTGAAAAATCCTTTTATACCAATCCAAAAGAAGTCTCATTTGATCCTTTTATCATCTGGAATATGCAAATGCTTGCATTAAATATAGTTACAATCACTTTTGCTCTCATGGGTCTGTATCCTTCTATTTTATTGCAATGAAAAATATGGCCATTGCCAGCTAAAGAATAGAAACTAGTAATTCATGGGGAAAAAAAGTCAACTTTTCTTTAGTGGTTTTTATATATATTCAACAGCTCTTTCTCTCTCCTGTGAGGGTGTCGTAGCTGTATCTCAGTACTTTGAAATATAATGCCTTTCAACTCTCGTGAAATTCTTCAAGATACAATTTAGAGTTCTTACTAGGAAGAGGTTTTATTTACTAACTTACAGGAGATTACACCATGAGCAATACAAGCTAATAAAGGATAAAAAGTTGTGGTTGCTCAGCATTAATTTATGCTTTAAAAGCCCTCTTCACACAAGACGTGGGATTTTACTACCCTTGTGACAGTCTAGTTAGCACAGCACTTACTTTGGGAGATAGGAATGCTGGAAAACAGTGACTGTAATTCTTTTTTGAGTAACACAGGAAGAGACACCCACAGTGTAGAGAATGTTCAGCTTACGGAGAATGTTGGACACAAAATTGCTAACAGTCCAGTGCAGAAGGTGAGCAGCCACAACCAGACTGAACTATAGCACGCTGACTTCTTGGAGTGGGTGAGTCTTCAGTGTTAATTAACATTTCACAAATGCTGCTGTTCACAGAACTGCTGTGAGAGAAATTGCTGTCTATATCACAGCTTATACCCTTCAGACAGCTACAGCAGCTAAGCTCCCTTCCACTCCTAAACATATGGGTGAATTTCTGGGAAAGTGAAGGACCCATTAACAATTAAAGTTCAATTCCTCAGCCAAAACCAGACTAAATTCCCTGGTTTGTCTACTCTTTATCTCAAGAGAAGGCTAGATTTAACACTGCTGTCCCCTGGCAAGTTGTCATTAGAAAATACAAAGCTGTCAGCCAAAAGCCAAAAAGAAAGCAGCAGTATGTGCCTGCCTTGAAACTTCACAGGGCAGATATACCTAGGTAACTATATTGAAGAACAAAACTCCAGAATTGAGTTTCTAAATTGATCATGCAAAACAGGTACTTTGAAATTATGGAAAACACAACTTTTAAACTCTCCTGCTATCTCAACTGTTGGTTTCATGCCTTTCTAGGGGAATCACACCACAAAGGAATTTTAATTAGACACTTCTCTTTTACTCACAACCTATCTTCAAGCTGAATGGCAGGAAACAATCAATGCCTTGATGAATAAACTGTCAATCAAAGCACCTTCCTACATTTGGTTACCCTGGGCTTATTCAGCCAGAAGAGCACTGTGGAAGAATACTCCTGTTATTAACCCTACCCACACCCGAGTGTCAGCAATGGGATGATTTTCCATTTACCCTTAGCACCACTGATCAAATCGAGTCTCAAAACAGTAATCTCTTGTTTTAATCCCTCACTCTACCACTTAAAATAGCCTGTCAAAAACATTTTTCAGACAATTCTTTTTCTACTGAGCCATTTCTAGCATGAGAAGCAGTAATCATACTGATCCATTTTGCAATATAAAACATTCAATTAAGATGCACACAACATTAATGGTGATTACTAGATATCAAATTGAAGGGCAACCAGAAGTGAATTCTCTATGCTCAGTCGGGTGACCCCTTCATTCCTTGCCAAGGAATGTGAAGGAACAGATTAATCAAACACAATGGCCATATGTTTACAAATGTTTTTATTTTTTTTTTTGTAAGCAATCAGACTTCCACAGTCAGAAAAGCACCGACAAGCTGATGCATGATTTTCTTGGCACCCATGGCTCACAGAATCTTGTATTTGTAATCAAACTGCAGCAAATAGCTGTAGCTCTAACTGTCACTGCAGCTCAAATGGAGGACATGAAGAGTGTGCAACTATTACTCCCTGGATTTATTCCCCCAGTGCAGGAAAATCTTCAGACTGAAACACACTGACTTCGGCTTGTAGACTCAGAGTAGGACAGAAAGGCAGACGTGTAAGCAAGACATCAGAGAACTACTTTAAGAGCATCAATGTCTAGCTTATATTTTCACAGGAAAAGTCACTAAGAGTAAGACATTCTTAATATAAGACCTTTAACCGAAATACCTCTACCATTTATAACTTGAAAGTTATCCCCCACCCAGGCTTAAGGGGGAGATGGGGAAGAATAAACATACTGACGAGAAGAGCCTTATATTAATGGATTGACAGAGAGAGTTTTGTGGATGACAGTACAACTGAACTTATTAATTTTTAATCATAATGTATTAACCTGTGGTAGAGAAGGCCAAAGTCAGCAATGCATTTAAGGAAGTCTTTAAATCAAAGCAGACAAACAGCCACACTACTGGCTACTACCATCAGATCATTAAGATGTTTAGAATTAAGCACAGGCTTAGCATATTGTCGGAGTGTGGCCTTAACATTGGCAAAGCAGAAACTGGTGGCTTACAAGTATCCTTGCAGGATTATGAACAGTTTGGAAAGAAAAGAAAAAAAAAATATTAAAAAAAAGGAGTTTCTACTTTCCTCTGGAATTAAGGTTTTAGGTTTAAATTTAGGAATTTCACTTGTAGTGACTGACATTTGAGTAGGATGGTCAGACTATGTGGTTTACAGAAATACAGCCCAGCCTGAATGGCTGCCAGTGTCCCAGCTGATTATGTAGAACATGGCTTTTCATCCAGTTCTGGGCTTCCTGTTTTACCTCTTTCTGTTTCCAATGCATTTATCTTTTCTGTCTTTTTTTTTTTTTTCCCTCGTTATTTTATTTATTTATAATTTCTGTTCTTGGCAAGCTGCAAGGGACCTTTCCTGATGAACCAGTACCCAATACATTTTAAACACTGGAACAGCCAGATGGTGAAGAGACAGTCTCTCTGCAAATGCCATTATAGCAGTGAAAGCAGTGTTGCTGCAGACAGAAACTGTCCATTGGGAAGGGAAAGCAGGAGAGGGGATAGGCTTATTGGGCCCAGTTTACCTAAGGGTCAGATGGTTATGCTGCTAGAAACGTAGCACACTGTGTTATGCAGCGCATGCAGACTGGAAACCAGCAGGTACACAAATAAGTGAGCCTATTCACAGTCCTACTCCTGAACTGTCACAGTATTGCCTCAAAAGACATATTATATAAGGGCCCAAACAACAGGTGGTTTTATGGAGCTTCAGGATTACCCATTTAATCTTCTTAAAGAATGAAATAGAACAGCCATAGAGGGCTCTTACAGAGGAAGATCACAAAGTTCATTACTGAGATGTGATTATAAGAGAGCTAATCAGTTTAGCCACAACGCAGATGATACGATTTGCTGTTTGGAAAGCTGCTCAGCTTCCTTAGAGATTCTCTTTTCTCCCCTTTTCCCATCCTTGTCCCCCTTCCATTTACTACCGTTTGTCCACATACACAGATTAAAATGTTAGGTTAAATATTTCATTTTAACCAAAGAAAAATGAGTATGTACTAAAAATATTTCCTACATACCAGTGGTATTCCAATGCAGTATTGTAAAAACCTTAAAAATCTAGGCAAGTATCACTCCAAAATTATAATTTCCCTTTGCACTTCTCACTTCTATTTGTGTCTATGTTCACAGGGTTGCTGTATTCAGTCTTCAACAGAAACCAGCTCCAGGGTTTGCACAGCAGGCAGTGTCATGAAACCACCAAGATGCTACACACATCTGCATGGCTAGTCCAGACAGAGATAAGTCAGTCCACAGAAGACAGATATAGTATTTTCATTGTAGCAAGGCAAAGCACTACTGACAAATCCTCTCCTACTCCAGGGTTATCCGGGAACTCTGCTCTCCTGCTAAGAAATAATTCTTCACATGCCTAGGTGCTTATTTCAATACAACCTTTCAGACCATGCAGTAGCATGCTCCTCCACAGAGTCAGTCCTTTTGTAATCTTTAGCTGAAAACAGAAATAGCACCTAGTTGAAAAAACAAAATGGAAGCTTTCTTGACAGGGTGATCATTGCCCCTTATTTTCTCTATTCCATCCTTAGTTCTAAACAATTCTGGGGAACTTTCTTTTAAGATTACCATCACAGCTACAGGATTTATTATCTGAACACACACTTGTGGGGTTTGGATTAAAATCGCAAGTTCATTTCACTTACCAGTCAGTAAACAATCAGCTTTCTGTAATTCCTCCAGCAGTTCAGGACTCATAGCTACATCCACTATTTAAAAACTTTTTACAAAGCCAGGAACTACATAACCCCACTACTATTTTAAAAATTTTCTTTTCTCAAGTTTATTCTTAAAATCTCTCACTTGACAATAATTGTCTTGAGAGTTCCCTGATATCACTTAGGAAATGCCCTGACTGGCCACAGCAAAATCATCCTCATCTGTAGATTGATAAGGATCAGGTGAATCAATCAGCTGCCAGACTTTGGGTCTTTTTTTGTTATCTCATGGGCTAAAGAGCTTTTACCACCTGGGATTATTTCCATGTCAGAGTACTAACATACATTAAATCCCTACTTTGGGGGAAATCCTAGTAGTTCATTTTTGCCATATTCTTATTTTCTGTTCTTTTCACACTTGCACTCACTGAATTAATATAATGAGGTTCTGTAAGAGAGCTGTAAAAATCATGGGATATATTGATAAGTCTGTATGAGTCAAAGAAAGAGAATACTACAATCTAACAGGAAACCCAAATTGATGTATCTTGCATAATAAAATTTTAACTTCCATTTATTTCTATTTGATTTCTAGCCATCTCTGAGTTTGGTTTAAGGCTTCTCTGTTTGCTGCTGCTTCTAATTCTAGCTACCCAGAACGGATAACCTCCACCTGTAGTAGAGGCAGAGAAGAGCAGAAGTAGCTAGTTACCTGCTTTCAAGATCACAAAAGAGCATTACATTGGTGTTGGTGTGCTCTGTGTGCAATCAATTTTCTATGAGTACTTATGCACCAGATTAAGAAATTATCTGACAGAGGTTTTTAGTAACTCTTCTACATCCTAGAGAAGACTCGTGTGGGAATCACCTCTTTAACAACTGAAATTTTTTGAAGTGCACCATTTTGGCTGTTCTTATCTTTAGAGAATGATTCTGTAAACGGAGTGCTTTATCTATATTTTTCACAGAATATTTATTCAAGACAAATTAAATCAGTTCTCCACTTTGATGGTCTTGCTCCTTAGCTGGTACTATTTATTACAAAAATCTAGCAACACCTTGACTCTGGACCACTACTCTATAAAAATTAGGCTTGGCTTATTTTTTTAGGTTTTCTATTTTTCAAAGTTCCAGGAAGATTTACAATGAGTACTACATACATTTTCTTTGATCTTCATTCAGGAAAGAACTTGCACATGATCTGCAGCCCACCTGCTCTTGTAAACACATGCACTGTGCTTAAGTGCTCTCCTAAGGATATTTCCTTCAGTCAGGACTTGAACTGAGGTCCATAGCAGGTGGTTTTCAATCATATATTTCTTACACATACATTTCTTTGTGACCGAGATGACATAACTTGACATTAGTTCTGTGAACTGGCTATTTATTTTGTCATCTCAGAGGACTGGCATTAGCCTGAGAAAACTTGCAGTATCAACCGATCCTTGTAAGGTCACTGAGAAATTCAAAGGAATCTGAATATGAGAAAATTATTTATGTAGCTATGTAGAGCATTCTACTTGCTGGATATTATTTCTGAGATTAAATTAAAACCATAAAAAACTTTGTCATGCATTCCTTTAGTCTCTTCAGGCAGGGCTTTATGACCAACTCTGATGGTATTTTACTTGCACAGAAAAAAATACAAGTAAACTTGCCTAAATAGGCAGACAGACTTATGCTAAATACAATTTTTTTCAGTAAGCTGTTAAATAAAAAGCCATGAGAGAAACTGTATCTGTAGACTTTATTGAAAAACAAAACTGGTACTTGTCTAAAAATGTTCACTGTTACAGGAATTGTATGAAGGGAACCAAACTCCGAATCAAAAACTATTTCTCTTTAATATACACCATACTCTAGATTGCCTGTCAAGATGAGGAACACTGCAGATATAAGTGCAGCCACTGCATATGCTGGCTTTCTAAATAAAACCTGTCAGCTTCATATTCAAGGGTCTGTTTTCCATGTCTGTCTTCTCAAGCTAACCTCTCTCAGCACTCTACTGTAAACGAAAAAATGAAATTCCCAGGAATGTAGTTGTTGCTCAAGAGCAGAGACAACAATACAGATGTTTGATGACTTCCACTGCCTAAGGTGTGGATGTCTGTGGACAGTTAGGAAGAGCTGTGGGGATATGCCTTGCTCCACTGCTCCCAGGGCTGAGCTGGGCTGTGTGGTGGTGTGCTCTACACCAGTCCCCTCCATAAACCAGCTGTTCACATCTGAGCTACTTCATCCCCAACATCTGAGTTATTTCACCCCCATTACTGATCCCAAACGGTGTTTCTGGGATGGCCTCTACTATAAATTATGCGTTTTGGCTGAAACTGTGGTCTCTTTTAAACCAATGACAAAAATCTCCATGAATTTTCAAGATTTTTGCTGCTCAGCTAGGAAGGGTTACTTTGCGTTTGTGGGTCATACATTTTTTACCAATTATTGAAAAGTCTCTTCTCTCCTTCTGTAGAGACTTATAAAGGAAGTTCTTGATTAGATAGTTAGCTACTACTAAAGTAGTAGGTTCATTTATTTCAAAGCTCATTTGAGTTCATGCTTTCCTCAGAATGCTCTCCGTACTATCTGGTACAACCTCAATATTTGTCTGAATTCCTCCACCTACTCCATTGTTTCCAGTCTGATTTAGTTTCAGAAACCACTTAGGACATTTCTGCCCCCTGTGTACCTAACACATGGGGTCCCTTCTGTCCCTAGAGCTCCAGCTACAATAATAATTCAGCTTGGAATGAATAGCTCTGAAAGTGAACAGGTCCACAGGTCATTTCCAGCTCATGTGCAAAGTCTACAAGCGTGGTGCCAATAAAAGACCATATATGCCATTCCCTGTCAGTTGATGCATTCTCAGTTCAGTGCGTTAGAGTGACAATCTCACAGGCAACTGCAGGCTCTATACGGATGTTTTTGTATCTAAGACAGAAATCATGAACTGGACGTTACTCAACAGGAACGCAGGCAGACAGCATAGTGCAAGGTGATGTGCTGATGGTAATCTGCATTAGTAAGCCAGTAAGTGGCTTGCAGCAGTTAGAGGGTTTTCACAGTATTTATCTTAAGACCTTGATGTAATGAGTTGTAATACTGAAGTTAATAAGCTTATGTTCTTGGATCATGATTTCTAGACCTTTCTAAGAAAAGGAGGCTCAATCTTCAATCTGATCTGTGGCAAATAGAAATAAGAGTGCTTTAAATACAACAGTATGACATCAAGATAAGCCTGCTGGATCATTCCCTTCACAGAGACGCTCCAAAAATTAGGCCTGAATTCATACCTTGAGAAGCCAAAAAGTTAGATTACAGTATTATCTTCTTAAATGAAATACTTTGTTAAAGGAATAAAACAAGATAGAATCAATTTTTATTGGTCTATCGTGCTTCTAAACTGATTTCAGCTATAATAAAATTAGGGATCCCATTTCATTTAAAGCAAGGAAAGTAATTTTATTTACTTTTTTCAGTCACACCCACACACAAGCGCATGCACTCACAGAGCAATCAGCTGCTGCACTTGTTAGCTTGCTGATTAAATACTTTGTCACTTAACTCTGAAATAATTAAAGAGAATTGAAGCTGCCTGTGCGTCAGCCAACATGGTATTAACTTTAGCTGAAATTTCTATGCTTCACTCATTCCCCATCTGCAGAGCTGGGGGAGGGAGATCCTTTTTGCTTTTTTCAGCCAGCAGTTCTACTAACAGATCCATCCTTAGCTGCTGAGATTTCTTTCGTCAATAACTTTTGATAGCTGTACTAAAACAATACAGTTTCCCTGTATCTGCAGTCTTGTCAGCTTTGTGACCCCTAAGTGCTCAGCATGTGTGCGGGGAAAGTGCATTAGTGAAAGACAGCTAACAGTTCAATACTGCAGTTCTGGCTGGTATCAGCCGCATACTAGTTAGCGGTGGTGGAGGGCACACAGACCCTGATTATCTAACTGCTGAAAATGTTTGTTTGTCAAAATAATTGCTACATTTTAGAGCTCATTTTAATTCCCAGACCCTGATGTCTACTACTTTGTGAAAAACATAGCTATGTTTTTAAGGGTTTTTTTTTAATTTGATTTTGAGACAAATCCTAAAGCCTCAAAGTCTATGGACTAATAAAAAAATTTTTCCAAGTGTTTAAATTTGAAAAGAATTCCTGAGTGTTTGACTCGCCAATTTCAAATTTGTCACCAAAGCATAATTATAGCCCAAGGAAAACATATAGTTCAAGAAAAACCTTCTCATTCTGAAGTTAACTACCATAAACATAAGCATTTGTCCTCTACCCTCAAAACAAATTACACTGTACTGACAAATGAAGTATATATTGGTTAGCTCCATAGCTATGTCTCTGTGATTGTAGTTTATGGAGCTGACAAATTAATCTGGACTGACACTTAGACTATACATGTTTCACCATCACGTTTTTTGGAATGTAATCAAACAGATGGTGCATGAACATCACAATGTATTCACAGATTCCCAGAAGGAGTTAACAATTTTTTTTTTAGAATGGCAGCTCATGGGAGATCATAAATAATGTTGTATCACCCTTTTCCCTATAAACTATGATTTTCAAGGGGTTATGATGTAAGCATAAAAATTAATTCAATCTAGAAAAATACCCGGAAAACCAGAAACTCACATTTTGTCGAGAAATATCAAGCAAGCCATCCATTCATGATGAAGTTTTAATTTTAAAAATTTTCCCCATGCATTCATAGAAATTGGAGGAGCGTGGAAGGGAGAGGTCCTAAAAATAAGTAAGTTTTCTGAAGATGGTAAATACTTTGTATTTTATTATGTCAAATTTTAAAGAGGCTTAGTACATGTCAAACAGCTTTTTATTATATTTTTACATGTTATAAGCCAACAAAAGCTGTGAAGTTCAAAATAAAGAACACTCCTTCATGGCTAAAGCATTTTTTTTTAACATCTGGACTGGAGAGATTTAGAATCCAGAAATTAGGCTTTTAAAATATCCATATAGATCATACACCCCGAAGTTTGTATGCTGCATGTCATCTGCAAATACTTTAGTCTCTGCCCCTAGGGTATTTAAAAGCATCAGTAAAACAAAACAAAACAAAAGAGTTCTTTAATAATCACCTTAGACAGTTCTGTCAGGCTGTAGAAACATCATCTTGCTCCAGCTAGAAGATGGTTGACTTCATTCTTGTGACTCCCTTTCATAGGTGAAATAAAAAAAAAACAGAATAAAGTCTGGAGAAGGAAAGTAGGAGTCTTGCCTTGAGCTTTTAAGTCTGTGGTCACACTGGCAAAATTTTGTTTGGAATTTTATTTTGGATAGGTTCGGGTATGTGCATACAGACACATGCACACATGCCTTCTATTACTGTACTTTGTTTTAAATATATTAAGCTTGCCCTGCTGAGCATCCCCTGTTGCCTGTCTCTGTGTTTCATCCCACTCTGTTATCCCTGTGGCTTACATTGTTATCCCTAGATTTTTGGGGCCCTATGCAAGGTAAGATGTATAGGGCCATATCCACCTCAAAATTTGCTCTCCTTAATTCCACAAGCTAAGCTGTGTGTTATTTCATTTTGGAAGCACTGCAGGTTAGACAGCAGATGAGATGAGAGAGAAAACAAAATCATGCAGCATCTCAGAGCTGCCTCCCCTATCACTGCACTCTCTGCTGTCTCTACAGTTTCCATCTCCTTCATGTTCCTTGTCATTTTTCTTATGGTGGTTTTTTTTTTTGTTTGATTTTTGTGGGTTGGGTTTTTTTTTGTGGGTTTTGGGTGTTTTTTGGTTTTTTTTTGTTTGTTTGTTTGTTTGTTTGTTTTTGTTGTTGTTTTTTTTTCTGTTTGAGTCTGAAAAATGAGACTTCTCTGCAAAATTCCTCAGACACCTATATGAATTCCCCATGCACATTGTGTAAATGTGGCTACAGTAGAAAGGCACACGATGGCATGACTGTGTCATGCTGGTCCCTGGCAAGCACAAACCCCCTGAAGCTGCTTGTGAGCAGTGCTGCAAGTGCCAGCCCTGGACAGCCTCTGTGGTAGCAGGGCGATGGGGCAGCAGAGGGAAATTACTGGAGGGTGGACAAATAGTAGCAAATTCTCTTGACTGCAGAACAAAATTGCCTGCAGTGGGAGGCCTGGGACACATCACTAGCTCTACTGAGACAGAGTTCAGCACTGTTGTGCAGGCTACGGGTGACTCACTTTGCTTTGCCTGGCTAAAACATGGGCTTGTCCCAAAGAGCATCTCTGCACACCCCTGTGAGGAACACGAGTGGCATAAAAGTCACAGAAGTACGCAGCAGAACTGACTGGCCCATAAACGGATGAAACCAAGGAAAAACAATCATCACAGTCTTATGCCCTAGGCCTCCTGCTGTCCTAAGACCCCAGGAGGCCACAGAGCTAAATTAGTGCAGCAGAAGCAAGTGACCGGCTGTGACCTGGATTGTGTATTACACACCCTGTGGAAGCCCTGGGGCTCAGCTCTGGTCCCCAGTATGCTGCTGTCTGCTCTGACTTTTGCGCACCTGAACATCAGGGCAATCCTCAGCTATTCCTTTATGGCAAGTTCTGGTTGAGCTGTACCAAAGCAGAGGTCAAAGATGGGATTCAGAGGACATGTGTAATATAGATAAAAGTTACGTGCATGCAGGTCTAGGAAAAAAGCTTGACATCTGCTGCAAAACAGCATTAATTAGGTATTATTTTAAATGATGAATCCTGGCCCATTCCCATGTTAACAGTTGGCAAATGTACTGTTACAATCAGGTTGGATTTTGGGGGGGGGGGGGTGTCATAGTTAGGGCTCTAGGTTTTTTTTATCAAGATATTTTGTTATAATCACAGTTTATTAAGACTTTTTATGAGTTTATTAAGACTTCTGCATGTTGTCTGCATGAGCTACAGTGTGTCTCGTGTCCCCCAAAATAGTACTTCTATTGGATAGAAACAATGTCATTAGAGGTAAAAAACCTGCCAGAATACATTAATAAAACCTTCTGAAAGTGGAGGCTTAATTTGTGCTCTTTGTGATCATTCACATGATGAAGGGCTTTTGTCCACAACATCCTTGTTTATTCAGATAGCTGATTGCTACATGATCACGATTTATTTTGTTTTCCTCATTCAGCATATGTTCCATGCCTTAGAAGCTGCATACCTGTAAGAAGCATCCCGTCTCGTTTAGATTAGAGAGATTCGTACATACTGTGCTCTTTTTCTGAACAGATTTGCCTGGAACGCTTTCAGGCTGACATTAACAAGATAAGGCAATATGCAATAGAGATGTGCCATACTACTTAGAATCATCTTTGAGCTTAATTGTGTGCAAGCCTGGGTTGGTTTGGTTTTTTTTTCATTTAATGCAGGCCCACAGCTATCTATGATGTCCATGATGGTCGGTGATTTTTTTTATAAATTTCGAACAAAGTTTTCCCTTGATCTTTCCTATGCCAGAGAAAGTGAAATCTGTTGCCTAGGCATACTGAAGGAAAAACTTGGTTCAGTAGTTCCTAAATTGTAATACTGTAAGGATATCACAGTTCTTGGTGGTTCCTTGTATGCACAGCTGCAGAACAGAATAAGACAATTTAGAGTTAAATACTTCCAAAGCCTGATAAATTTAGTTCACTTTATATGCTCAACGCTTATCCAGTGAAATCAAGAAAAACTATATACATCATTGGCAGCAGAATTTGTTCTCATCTATAATATTCCAGGGGGGGAAAAAAAAAAAAAAACCAAAAAACAAAAAACAGAATAAGTTTGGCTTTGATGACAAAACCTTTGGGGCAAAGACTGTCTTCTCACACAGTACCCAAGACACAATGAACTGATGGAACTGGCACAAAGAGGAATAACAATGATGCCCATTACATGACATGACATCCTCTGGTGTCTTTGCTGACACTTTACATATGGACTGAATATTGCTTGAACCCCTTAAAGGGGTGAAACACCAAGATACCTGTTTTCACCAGCCTACCATGAATGTCATTTAATATCTTTAAGAAGTTTTTTCCAGATACTGTTATGTTTAACACTCCCACACTTGCAGAAAATGCCGCAGGCTCTTAAGCAATTGCTTTCCCTTGGACCTTGGCTTTATGTTTCCCCCTGAAGCTGGGCTGGCCCATGCAAAGCCTGGGCAGAAGCATCCTGATGGCTCAGCATAGATGAACAAATCATGATGATGAAAGTCACACCTCTCTGTAAATCTGAAATCTGAAATTCGCTTTTACCTTTACCCCTGCAAAATGCTTTATCCCTCATTGTACCTATCTCCCAATGGCTTCTGGAAAAATATCTCAACTCCTTGGCATTTCTGCTGAAATTTTAAGTCTTCTTGTGGAACTGTGGCCAAGATGCTTTCATCGTCTGTACACTTCTTGTATGCACGTGGCTGTTAAAAGGCCACTGGAGAAGACTAAAAGATAGACAGACTATTCGCTCAGAAAAGGCAAGCTTTCTGAAGACAGTTTGTACTTAAAGGTCATGGATCCTTTTACGGATTTAAGAGGGAAATACATATGAATTGGTTGTTCTTTCAATAGCAGAGAAAAATTTTAGCACACTGGTGTAGCAAGAGGACTCCCTTTATGGGGAACATTCCTCTAGGCTTTATCAATTCTGTTTTATGTAACTGTTGTCCACTAAAAATAAGTGCTTTTCTCTGTGGTTGGCTGTGACAGCTATACCCTAATAAAACACAACATATGTGGCAATTTTGCTTACTTCCACAAAGTACTATACCATGCTAAAATTCTTGTTGCTGTCACAAATGAAGCTGTGTAATTACCTGCTTAGAACCTCTGAGAAGGAAAATTATGAATTAGTAAATTATTATGTAATTATAGTTTTCCATCTCTTCCAAACAATGGCTACAATGCTGTTTTAGTAGCAAGTTCTTATTAAAGGCATTTTGATGTTGAGTGGAAGAGTCTGATAATTATCTTCCAAAAGTTGGGCTTCAGATTTGAAGCACTCTGCCGCATAGAGCAGGATGCACCTTTCATTCTAGGAAAGATGTTGGATGGCATATAGAAGAGAGCCAAGGACTGAGATGTAAAGTTGCCCCTGGAACAGGAGGACAGAAGGGGCCATCAGATCAAAACAGACAAAATGTTCCAAACTGGCCAAGAGGATTCCGCTTAAGCAGAACAGAAAGACAGAGAGAAAGCAGACTTTTCAGGACAAAAAAAAAAAGAAGCAAGCTAGAAGAGCAAAAATGTAAATGAATGAGTCCTAAGCTCATGAACGTGCATGAAGAACAAGGCAAATGTGTGTGCGCGTCTGCATGTGTGCATGGCTAGACACTCAACCTCATGTGCAACCAGCAGCACCTTGGGGAAAAAGTAAGCCTTTGCACTGACAAAAACATGCATCTTCCTCCCTTTTGGCTTTTATCATTTATTCATTTTTCTGGCTAGAAAAAAATGGCTTGGCCACAATTAACTGTCAAGAGAAGTAACATCTGTTATAGAAGGCAAATTGGCAAGGACTACGTTAAAGTGGGATTTGAATAATGGTTGTTTTCCTCAAAATTTAGACTGTTTCCAATTTTTTTAGAACTACAGATATAATTAATGAATTCATATAGAATCAGGCCACATACTTTTTTTATTCCTGGGCTTGGACTTCAGCTATAAACAGTTATATCTCAACATACATTCTGATGAGAATAAGGCCTAAATTGCAGTCTCCAAAATTCTCCCCCAAGCTGGAAAGGACTCAGAGTTAGGGCTTAGTTTGCCTCAGTTTTATATTTGGTTTTCATCTTAATTAATTCTGTGGAGTGGTTTAAGATTTATCCTTATATCTTTACAAATAAAATCCTTTTACAAAGTTTGGCCCCAGATAGCAGTTTTCAATCTTGTTCTAAATTTATTTGTTGCATTCATAGTCCTACTTCTATTCCTAATTTTCACGAAAAGTATATCAGCCACAAATGTGATAAATACACATGCATATGCTGTATTTCTATTTATTGTACCATGGAAAAGTACTTTATGCTGTAATAAAAACAAGTGTATATATAGTAGGAAGCATTAAAATGTAGGATCAGTCACTATATTTTGAAGAAACACTTCCTCTTTCAGCCTGTGTGGGTCTATACCTACTCTAATAACCACATCGGGAACGTGATTCCAGTTATGCATTTTCCTGATATCAACAGCTTTACTGGAATAGTGCTGTGCAAACAACATAGGAACCAACATAAATTCTCTTTTTTTTATGCATTCTATTAACATATGGAAATGTTAAATCTACATTTAATCCAGACTTCTTTAAAAGAGTTGAGAGGACAAAAGGAGCAATATGTGCTCATTCTTGCACAGGTTCCTAATTCCTGCTCAGGGTTCTGGTGAGAGCAGCAACCCTAGCAGTGATGCTCAAGACCTTGTTACCAAAACTTGAAGATGAAATTACAGTCACAGCATATGTGTATATTGGGGGGAAATATTTCATAAGTATATACTATAAGAATTTTCTTGTCCTTCCCCTAGTTGTTCTCTCGGCCTCCTCCTCTCCCCGTTTTATAAACTTCAAACAATAAACTGTCACAATGAATCTATCTCTTTTTTTTTGGCTAAATTACAACTGTTTTGAATTTGGTTCCTTGTATGATTACCCGGAGGAGCTGCCATCTTCCTGTCCCTTTACACTCCTTGAGTGAAATTTTTGCCCAAGAGAGCTCTACCACTTGCTAAAATGTAATTCAAATTTTTGTCATAAGCGAGTCAGTGCTGTTTCTTGTAAGCCAAAGCACAGTAATGTCAATTAGTGCACTTCAGCTTTGCAAGAGACTTTTTTGTTGTTGTTAAATGAGTAGGAAGCATATAAAAATGTATCAAACAGCACATTTTGGCAATCAAAGAAACTCCAGGTTTCCCAGGTTGTATTTATTCTTCCCCATGAGAGGCTCAAATATGAGTAGGGCACACTGCCTACTAGGCTCACATCTGAAGAGAACCATTTAAACCTGTCCTTCCTGCGCTGTCTGCAAGAGAGGTTGGAGCTAGACAAGCTGGAGCTGAATCCAGGAGATTCCAGGATGGGTGCCACCAGCAAAGACAGGGGAGCTATTCACTGGCTGGGGCCAAGGTCACTTGGACAAACACCATTGCATCTTGCCCCGGCATCACCCCAAATCTCTACCTGCACCAGAGCTCAAGCTGCAAGTTGGGGTTTGCCACTGTTACATTACATCTTCAGAAAGAGTGGGCAGACTGCAGGTTCTGGTTTCATTCACTGGCACTTTCAAATGTGTTTTAACATGGTTTAACAATATAACTTCAGTTCTTTTTCCAATTTTACATCTTTTTGGCTGAAAGATTCTTCCTTTGGAAAATACGGCACTGTCAATATATTATTTCTCTGCAGGAATAACTCAATTTTTTATAAAGCTCTTTATCTTCTAGATAGTATAACTAAAGAACAACTGTTTCAAAGTAACATTTCAAAATAGTTATTTTAAATCAAAATTTGAAACAATTACTTTTATTTTTGCTTGCTGATTCTAAGTGGGAAATTTGATTTTAACACATGAAATTGCTTCTGACTGATGGAGCAGTCAGCATCTCCTCCTTTGGCATTTCTGATCTAAAACTTTTTCTAAGTTTTTTCTCTTGCAGAACTGTTGAAAATATCAACTTTCATTCTAACTTGGACATGAGTACCAAATTGTAACTATTCTCCCATGAAAGGACAGTTCAGTTTCAGACACAGGGTGGGAGCAGGAAGGGAATAGTAAATTGCTGCCATGAATGAGCAAAGGAACTGCTTGTGCTTTTCTGATTGCTTTTTACTGCCTTATATACTCATCTATATATTTTACCTGAGCAGAGTGCCTTTTTTAATGAGAATTATGTAGACAGCTTATTCCAGTTCCAGACTAATACAGGTTTTATACTCAGCGTTTAAAGGCATAGGTTTACATTTTCCATCTAATGAGCTTAGGCAAATAAGGCAGAAGTGTCATCAATGCCATACAATGCCTGTGAGAAGACACTTGCCCAGCCTGGGTAGGTATCCCATCACGTTAAAGGCACATCTGACCAAGACGTATGGCAAGCATTGCCAGCAACACAAGGGCTGGCAAACCATGCTCAAAGCTTGCTGCGGTTCATTGATTCACAAGGCAGAGGGGAGACCATGTAAACAGCTCCTGAAAACTGTGCTACTAAGCCACCAGGAAAGGCAGCTTCTTCCAGGAACAGGATCTGCCACAGCATTACTGTTTCATCAGGAACACAGCTAGAGCCCCGGGGAGGAGGGAAGGAGTGGGCAGCTGGTGCTCTGCATCACTCCAACCTTCTTCTCATTAAGCTTCAGAAAGATATAGGAAGAGGAAAAGCAGTACCGGTCAAACAGAAGCCTCCAAGGGCTGATTCACAGGTATATCACCTGCCCAGAAAGCAGTGTATTCTTTATAAAAACAGAGCTGCCAAGGATGTAAACGATGCACAGGAGCTTCTGTGGGCATGTGTGCTGGGACAGTGGCTGCCCCAGCCCCTCAGCCCCCAGCTCCTGACCTGCTTGCAGGCAAGAAACCCTGGATGGCACATCTAAGAATGGTAGCACCATGAACAAAAGCCGTGTCAAGATGTTCCAGCTCTGGCAGGGACACTGGTGCTACTCTCTCCCCATAAAAAATTCTGTGAAAGGAAGAGTCAGAGAACCAATGCAATCTTTCCGGAGCAATCCCAGTGCCTGTGCAGGAAGGGGGGGCGGTTGTGCTGCCAGACAGCCCAGCTTCAGGGGGAAACATAAAGCCAAGGTCCCAGAGAAAGTGATTGCTTAAGAGCCTGCGGCATTTTCTGCAAGTGTGGGAGTGTTAAACATAACAGTATCTGGAAGAAATTTCAATTTGGATAAACTAAATTACTGCTGGATTTACAGTCAGATGCAGAGTTATTTTTTCTTTCTCTGCCAAATTGTTCTGTGGTATTTCTGAGGTACTGTGGCCCAGACCAGAAGCAGGCGAAATGATTAAATGATTCCTACCTTGGGATGAAAAGTGTCTTTTTTATTCTCTCTCTTTTTTTTTTTTTTTTTTAACTCACAGAGCAGCTAAAATTGAAATCTAGAAGTAGTGATACAATAGCTATTCACTCTATTTTGTATACAATTAAAGCAATAATGTGTAAGACTGAAGTGCTGTTATGGTATACTTGATTATTTCTAACAGTACTTGTGTGGGGTGACCATCAGCCCAGCTCTGGGATGAGTAAATCTATTATAGTCTGAAAGGAGCCACAGAGAGGTTATTCTCCAGCTGGATAGTTGTATCTCTCTTGTTCAAGAATTTTTATCTTTGTTACTGTTTCTTTCACTGTAGATTTGTCACCCTTGGCATTCAATGGATCACATATAGCAGGCAGCCTAAAGGGTATGCTTCTGTATCTTTTAAAAGATGGTAAGCTACTTCCTTACTGTCCACATTAAATTGCTAGATATTATGTTATTAAACACACTTATTATGCGTGTGCTTATTTTTTCTATGCAAAACAAAGCAGGTAAATATATTAGCATTAGAAAGCGCTCTTCACCAAGCTTCTGCTTGTGACCTGCAAAACACAGTTAGTTTACTTGTTTACATGCCACTTAGACCCTAACAAGTCAATGGGTCTGGATGGGATTCATCCTAGAGTGCTTAGGGAGTTGGCACAAGAGCTGGCTAGGCTGCTCTCCATCATTTATTACCGGTCCTGGCTAACTGGTGAGGTCCCTGATGACTGGAGGTTGGCCGATGTGATGCCCATCCACAAGGGCCGAAAGGAGGATCCAGGAAACTATAGGCCTGTCAGCCTGACCTTGGTGTCTGGCAAGGTCATGGAGCAGATCATCCTGAGTGCCATCAAGAGACACATACAAGAAAACCAGGGGATCAGGGCCAGCCAGCATGCGTTTAGGAAAGGAAGGTCCTGCCTAACTAATTTGATCTCATTCTGTGACTGGGTGACCCATCTGGTAGATGAGGGGAAGGCTGTGGATGTGGCCTACCTAGACTTCAGCAAAGCATTTGACACAGTCTCCCACAGCATCCTCCTGAAAAAGCTGGCAGCCCTGGTCAACTGCACCCTTTGCTTGCTTAAAAACTGGCTGGATGACCCGGTGCGGAGTGGTTGTGAATGGTGCTGCATCCAATTAGTGTCCAGTGACCAGTGGTGTCCCCCAGGGATCACTACTGCGCCCAGTTCTATTCAACAACTTTATTGATGACCTAGATTAGGGGATCGTGTCTACTGTTAGTAAATTTGCAGATGACACCAAGCTGGGGAGCAGTGTCAATACCCTGGAGGGTAAGAAGAAGCTACAGAGGAACCTGGACAGGCTGGGTCAGTGGGCTGCAGCCAATGGTATGAGATTCAACAAGGCCAAGTGCAGGTACTGCACTTTGATCACAATAACCCTATGTATCACTATAGACTGGGTGATGAGTGGCTGGAGAGTGGCCCGGCAGGGAGGGACCTGGCAGTGCTGGTTGACAGCCAGCTGAACACAAGCCAGCAGTGTGCTCAGGTGGCACAGAAGGCCAATGCCATCTTGGCCTTTATCAGGAATAGTGTGGCCAGCAGGTCTAGGGATGTCACTCTGCCCCTGTACTCGGCACTGGTGAGGCCTCACCTTGAGTACTGTGTGCAGTTCTGGGCCCCTCACTTCAAGAAGGATACTGAGGTGCTGGAGCAGGTCCAGAGGAGAGCAACGAGGCTGGTGAAGGGACTGGAGGGAAAGTCTCATGAGGAGAGGCTGAGGGAACTGGGGTTGTTCAGCCTGGAGAAGAGAAGACTCAGGGGGGACCTCATCACTCTCTACAAGTACCTGAAGGGAAGTTGTAGTCAGGTGAGGGCTGGGCTCATCTCTCAGGCAACCAATGACAGGACGAGAGGGCATGGCCTGAAGCTGTGCCAGGGGAGGTTTAGGTTGGATCTTAGGAAGCACTTCCTCACAGAAAGGGTGATAGAACACTGGAATGGACAGAACACTGGAATGGACTGCCCAGGGAGGTGGTGGAGTCACCATTGCTGGAGGTGTTTAAGAAAAGATTGGATGCTGCACTTAGTGGCATGATTTAGCTGATGTGGTGTTAAGTCATAGGCTGGACTCTATGATCTCAGAGCTCTTTTCCAGCCTCAATAATTGTGTGATTCTGTGATTTTCTCTTCGGATATACAGGCAGCTATTAAGTTGAATGAGACATTTCAGAAACAAACAAACAAACAAACAAAAACCCAACACAAAACAAAAAAGGTGCTTCACTTGATATATCCATACAAAAGAATAATAATTAAGGGAACTTGAAACTTCATTTAGATATTTGCAAAGGTTTGTGAATTTCTCCTATTAATACCTCTAAGGAAGAAAAAGAAATGCAGGAATACTAAATTAAAACCCACCCTATTCTCTGATGGAAAGAGAAAGAGAGTGTGACTGCCCAAGTTGTGCTTTTTATTGGCTTCTGTATCATTGATTCCTTTTGGCACTTTCTATCTAAAACACAATTAAGTTGTTCAATCTTCATCATCATGCTACCTGCCAAGCTTTGCACTGCCTGAATTGCGCTGCTTTGTTTGGAAAGAATTAAAAATTATGTACTAGAAAGGGTGAAAGTGTTTGATGCTCATGTTTCAGAATGAGCGGCTGTTCTCATAGTCATTTATCAGAAAATCAAGAATGCATTATTGTTGCATGTGCTGTATATTAAGAATACATGAAAACTACATGAGAGCCAAAACAAGTGTAGATTATTATTTTCTGCTTTTCAAGTCTATGCTCACATTTAGATAAACTTTTCATTATGATGGCATCACCCATCTGATTCTTCTCATAAACCTCAGGCTGCTATCAAGACAGAAGTTAGCAGTCCTAGGCTAGTTAGGTGGAGCAGTCTTAGCTCCTTTACTTCATAAAATCTTTCATATATCAAAGCCAACAGTAGATTATAGCCATGAATCTTCAAAAAATTACTCAAAATTAGGTTACTTGCATTCCCCGCAGATAAAGTCATTGCTCACCAACGGAATGGTACATGGACAGTAACAAGCAGACTCCTCTAACAAAGAGCAGATCAGCTGATGATGTAAAACACTGTCTAGGAGCTACAGCGTTTGCTGCTGTCCTGATCCTGTTGCATGAGTTGTGAGATGAGAAGTACACTTCAATCCCAATTTTAAGAAAAGAGCAGTATGCGCGAAAAATAACTGAGGAGAATTGTGGACAGCCATAAATAGGAAATCTCTGTGTAACATAAACTGTGAGCATGCCTCTGGCTAGAGGGGCCACCATCAGGACTTTATTCCCACAGATAATTACACAGAGGTGCAATCTGAAGCAACAAAAATATGCTTTTAATCGTTCATGATTAGAGGGGAAACCCAAGTGATAGAGTAAATAACAGGTAAAGTGAGTGTGAGCATTGCATCAAAGAGACAGTATTGTTGTAAGGCTGATAGAGAACTGACACCAAAATTTGCCAGTATTTTCCAACTAAAACTGCTGATCTAAGAAAATACATTATCCTTCAAAAAAAACTTACCCATTTAAATCCTTAGAACATCAACACTACAATAACAAAATTATTAGGCTTTTACATATACATATATATACACGTATATTTCCATTATAAAGGCTTTCATTGATAAACAGATTGCTTAGGATATTTCTTAAGGTTTTTGACATAGTAATGACCATCACATCACCAAGGAGGGGCATGACAAAAAGGAGAAATTCTCTAATTCATTTACCATGAATAATAATCTATCTTCATGATATATGACCAGATGGGGAAAATGTTTAAGTTAGAGCTCTATCAGCTACCTCTCATCCAGGACAGACATAACTTATCAAATTCCTTCATTTATTCACAGTTAGAACCACAGAACAGCACCTAAAATGCAGGTACTTCATATTCAAAACCAGCCCAAAGAATAAAGGTAGTTTAAGTCCTACACAGACCACACTTAGATCCCACTTCTCAGATTTTGAATACCTCCATAACCCCAAAAAGCCACAGCAAAAAGCCAAAATCCCCTATTTGGAAGATCACTTTCTACGTTCCACAAAACACAGATGGTAAAATCTAATGTGAGGACTGAGGTGTGTTTCTAAGGCATTTAGGAAAAAGCACACCTGCTCACAGGGAACTAGCTTTTGCAAGGCAAAGCCATCTTTTTCTCTCCTTTTTCCTCTCCCCCACCTTTTTTATAGTGAGAGGATAACTGAAATTGCTTGCACTCACTTTGCACAAGTTCAGCCTGCATTAAAGTAACAAAGATTAGAAGCACTAAATCCCAGTGCTAGTGTTTGGCAAGAACTGCACTGAAAACAGGGACCTAAACGGTAGCAAACGACTGACTTCCCAACCGTGTCCCGGTTTTCCCCTCTATGCCAGATCCACCTTCCACACCTGGCAGGGGCCCCGGCTTTTGGAAGCACAAAGAACATACTCAGCCCTGCAGGAATCGGGTGCTTCTGCCAGCTGGGATTTAGGAACAGGACTGGGAGGGTGTCAGTGCTGCTGCTGACTCAGCATTGAGCAGTGCAGCAGGTCACTCTGGCACAGAAACCAGCAGTGGTTATGGGCTGCAGAATTAGGATTAGGCAGAGGAAGAATGAGGGTCATTAAAATACTTGCAGC
>JAAGNO010031073.1:0-11198 GCA_033439905.1 Ceryle rudis
TTGGCCTGCTCCCCCCACCACCCACCCAAAAAAAGTCATCCACCAAGATCCCCCCCCCCCCCCCCCCTTAAATATCTTAATCACAGAGGTGCTGATTGGCTTGGCCCTGACCAGAGGTGGATCTGATCTGGGAGCTGGGGGAGCTTCTTGAAGCTTCTTATAGTAGCCTGTGGCAGTAGGCCCCTCCCTGGTTACCAGCTCCCCCAGTCAGAAACCTGACACAAGAAATCAATTCTGGGGGATGCATTCCTTACTTGATTTTCAGCCTCCTGCTCAGGAAGTCAGGGAAAGTACTCTTCAACAGGAAGTGTTGGCAAAAAGGATAGGAATTTATGCTGAAAAGGGCTCCGAGGTAAACAGCAATGGAAAAAGTGACTTTTGTTCCAGATTCATCTTAGTTTGATATGCAAGATCAGTTGTTATAGTTGCCCATGGACTGCAATGCAAAGCAGCAGCTTCCCACAGGCAACCTGCATGACTCATTGCAGTGCAGTTACTGAAGCATACACTGCAGTGCCAGTTGCCCTAATGTAGCCTCTCCCACTAAAAAAAAGCTACCCTCCTTTAGCAGAGCTGTAGAGCAAAAGTGGTATTAAACTGCTGTGCTATGTATTTCTTAAGGCAAGGTACAGCTTGCTAGTGAGTTTCCTTTATTAATTGGCTTCTGTTTTGGAAGGTTTTTTTACTAGGCCTATTCTAGCTCATGTGAAAAGCTTTCCATTTATCTTTGAACTTCATGAGATTACTGCTACTCCTCCAGCTTTCTGAGGTCCTGTCGAACAGCAGTCTATCCCCCAATATATTAATCATACATCCAGTTACTCCTTATCTCTGAACTTGCTGAGGGTGCTTTCCATCCCATTGTTCAGGACATCAATGAAAATGTTGAACTGCATCAAACCCAGCGTTGACCCCTAAGGATCACATGGTAACTAACTGGCATCAAGTGCAAATTTGAACCTGCCAGTCCAGCCAAGTTTTTCCCATTTATAGTCTATCCTATCCAGTTTGGCTACAAGACTATGGGAGACGACATCAGAGACTTGCTGAACTCAAGACTGCTTACATCTTGCTGTTCTTTCTTGATTCAGAGCTAGTCATCTCATTACAGGTTCTTAAGATATGATTTCCCCTTGCTTAATCCATGTTGACTGTTCCAAATCATGGCTTATTCTTCAAGTGCCTGAAAGTGGCTTCTCTGAGGATTTGTTCCAAAATCTTCCAAGGGAATGAAGTAAGACTGACGGGTGTGTAGTATCTTGGTGTGTCCTTATTGCCCTGTTTGAAGAATGACATGGTATTTGTCTGTGTTCAGGCACTGGGATCATCCCCCAAAGATGATAAAGTGGCCATAGGATAATGTTAGTCAGTATTAGATGCATCCCTTCTGGTCCCATTGATCTGGGTACATCCAGTAGATTAAGCTGTCCCTAATTCATCTCTGCTGTGTGTAGCACTTTTCTCCATGAAATTCTGTGACTAGCCCTTGTTCTTCATATTCCTCAATGCTTTCAGCTGCAGTCCCACTGCTTGTTTAGCTACATCTTTGCCTGCCCAGGCAATGCTTTTCTATGCTTCCCATCTCTGTAGGAAGCCTGTCTTTGCTTACAACTTCATACGTTCTTTTGTATTTGAGTTATTCTGGCATTACCTACTAAGTCAAACTGGCCTTCTGGCTTGTTTGCTCACTCTAGAGCACTGGAAAAGACTGCTACTGTGATTTGGTAAGGTTGTCCTTGAAGGTCAGCCAGCTCTCCTGGGCCTTTTTGCCTCCCAAGGCAATGCTTTTCAGAGTCCCACCCACCTGTATAAAGCATCTATTCTCCTGAAAGCCAGAGGCTTTATTCCTTGCCTGTCTCACTCCCTTAGTGTCTTAAACTACAAGATATGATCACTGTATTAAAGGCTGCCACTGCCTGAGTGTCCCCAGGAAGTTCTTTAGTAATGGGTAGAAGGTCCAGCAGAGCACCAGCTCTAGCTGCCTGTCCAGCATAAACTTTCTCATACGTCTTCTATAAATCTCCTGAATTGCTTGTGCACATTATATTACCCTTTCTGCAAGCATTATGTAGTTAAAATTTCTCATGAGAAGCAAGGTGTTACAAAAGGCCTCTTCCTTTTGTTCAAAGGAGGTTTTAACTGGGGGTCTGTAGGAGATCTCCATCACGGGTACTCCTTTTGGCATCTTCTCTTAGTTTTGATCCATAAAGTCCCAGCCCCCTGTCACCAATCCTGTAGCAAAGCTCTATGTATTGAGTATTTATTCTGTGCACAACCTCTGGGAATACCAGCCCCTTCTTCCTAAAGAGCCTGTATTCATCTATTATGGGATCTGTGAGCTAGTCCATCTTTTTCAAGTCATTCCAGTTAATCTCAGCTCTGCAGGTCTGCTTCATCCTGTGTTTCATATGCTGCAAAGTCATGTACAGGCACTTCGGATGGTGCTCTGGTTGTGTCACTTTTGCAGGAAGGGAGCTTCCCTTGTTATCTTGTGTTGATACCAGCCCCATTTCCTCAACTGCTTATTCGCTTTGATTTCTGGTCTTCAACCACCAATAAACCTAGTTTAAAGCCTTCCTCAGTAAGGTAGCAAACCTGTTGAAGGTGCTTTTGTCCCACTTTATTGAGTAGATCTCATCTCTTCCCAGCCAGCCTCTCTACCCAAACAGTGTCTTAGTTTTTGAAGCCAAAATCTTACTGATATTCAAGGAGAGCAGCACCTGGCCCTTGTGCCCTTCCTTCTTGCCCTCAAGTCTACTGAATGCTGTAAAAAGACATTCTGGCCTTCAGGATGTTGGTCACTGTGTCCCTTAGTAAGGTAGTCCAATGTCTAACTTTCCTTATTGTAACTAAAATTAAAGAAAAACTGCACCGTACTTACTCTGAATAGATCTACCTTCAGCATCTTCCACTGAGTCTCAGGATGACTTTGCTTACTAAATTAAATACAGGATCATGCTGTAGCTAAAAGCTCAGATCAGACTTTCTGATGCAATGAAGCATCGGGTCTAGTCATCCTAAAAATAGCAGAATCAAATAGTTACAACGTGAAGGTGGAACATAAATCTGTCATGCTCCAGAACCACCTGTTTAGGCTTTTAACAGCCTCTTACATGATTATGTTCATTATGTGCAGCCTTTCATAAACTATACTGAGGGATTATGCTGAAAATGCTCATTTGTTTTGTATGCTCAGGAGAAGCTCTTCTGTTTTGAAAAATTCCCGATTGGATCATAAAAATATCTATGAGCTGATGAGCTCTGACCCATTTCTTGCTTTAAGAAAAATAAGCACATCTCGTACTCATGAACACTGGTGTTTAAAATTGCCTGTAGTTTTAGACAGTCAGCCCTTGGGTTGTTGAGTGATGTCATTGTGATACACAGGCTCTGCCTTAGAGACATCACCTTCCACTTGGTGTGCTCCATGGTGATACGCGTGTTAGAGTTGCCTTTTCTGTCTCTCAGTGTTGCAAACCTGATATCCTTTTCTGCTGCTTATCTGTTCCTATCAGCAAGGAGGAGAAAGAAGCCTGCAACTCCCCTCCACATCCACCCCCACAAATTCACAACTGGGCTCAGAGCTATGTGAAGAAAAACTGACAGGCTGCAATTCTGATTTTTAAAGTCTTCATAAACCTCTCCTGTAATTCTTGTGGAGAAAAGGGTCCTGTGCTAAATATAAGCCTTTTCAGACAACTGAAGAAGAGAGAAACAGGGAGCTCATGGTTAGAAAAAGAAAGCCCCTATGAACTGATAGCATGATAGCAGGCTACAAAATACTTTTTGGCAGTTCAACCTGCATTTAAGACTTAATCTGTTTTTTTTTCGAGTGGTGCTTTAGGTGACTTGGAGGCAGGTGGCTTTAGAGGACACCTGGCATTTCAGTTTTGGCAGGGTGTGGACAGAGACAGCCTTTATTTTGGACTGTTACGGAACTGACATCCAAGGGGATCTGCTGTCGGATGAAGTGGTGCTCGTTCAGATCTGCAGTTCATCTGAATGTACATGGAGCTTGGAATAAGTTGATCAGTAGGCAGCCACTTTGAAACCCATTATTATTTATTTTTCAGACACATCAGTGGTGACAACTGACTTGCTAACAGGTACTGTTATTTATAGTCCTTGTAGGTATAAAAAATTGCTTATTAATTTTGCTCTTAGTTAAGGTACTAATATTGCTCATTCTTAAATACTTGACAACCTGTTTTCCCTTTCAGTTCATCAGCAATTCTTTAATGTCTAATGCTCTAACTAATGTTTGTTGCCGAAGAGAAGCCTTTTGACAGAATCTTTGAGTTTGAATCAAAGCAAAATAGTTCTTGATGTTACTCTAGTGTTTTTTCTTGAAAGCTTTTATACGTGCCAAAACCGCAAACTTGTAAGAGATGCACAGAAAAGTTGCTGGTGTTAAGTTAGAGATTTAATTTTATTTTAATTCAGCTAGCAAATCTAGATTTCTTTGTCAGGAAGCCATCTGCATGGTCTCAAATGACAAAGATTGTTTTCTGAAATGACAGCAAGTGCCACTTCCCTAGGATTTCTGCTGCAATGTGTATCTACACATAATAATGGTACGATGTATATTTAAGGAACTACTGCTAGTTGGTTTAAAACACACTTTTCAGCAAGCAACTGAAATGATACAGGATGTGAGAAATTTGCAAAATGAATAAAAATAAGCTCCTGGAAGGTTAGAGTTTATAAAAAAATATTCAACATACCAAATGTGAGCTCCTAAAGAGCTTTAACTCCTAGAACACCTGTATTATTTTGGTTGACAACAAAATGAATGCATAGACAAATACAAATTATACTTCCAGTCTTCACAGATGATACCATGGTGTCAGCCAGGAGGGTGACTTCCTGCTACCCCTCAGCTTGCTGGAAATGAGTGGGCAAAGGGGAAATAGTTACCTCTGCCATGTCAGCATATAATGTTTTATTGAAATCAGATCAATGCTTTCACAGTTTTTGAAGGAAGTTACCTTTACAGTTGACATTATTTTGGATGAACTGTGTAAACTGACAAATTTATTCTAATAAACTTGTTTTTTCTTGGTTGATGGAAAAGATTAACAGAAATGCTTTGGGACCTTTGCTCATCCTATGGTATATGGACACATCCAAATATTAATTACTGTCTAAATGCATTATTTACCTAATCTGGTTAAAGTATATTTAAGGCAAAAACATTATTTTTGATCAAAATTTCCTTGTGAAAGAGCAGATAATTTTATGACTCAGGGCGTGAGGGTTATTTCTGTGCCTAGGGTGCAAATGTGATATGCTTTTTCTATGCTGAACTTCTCCTTAAATTGATGATGGCTGGAATCAATTGCAAGTAGATCTTCTAACTCGGGTTTCAACTACCTGCATCCAAAGATGAGTAAGAGAATTCATTATTCTAACTGCTACATTAGCAAGCCAGCTCATGGTATGGATTCAATGTGCTTTCTGTAATTTACAGTGTATAAATTTAAGGTATGGCCATTGTGAAAATGTCTTTGGGCTCTGGGCTCCACATGATTCAAAATGTGGGGTGCATTAATCACATGGCCCTTGTGATGCTGTAAAGGATTAGGTAAATATGAAATCTGCACCCTGTATTGCCTCCTGTGAACTTGTGTATTCCCGTTAGTATGTTATGGTAGGACATGAGCCAAGGTTGAAGTATGTTAGTGGTAAGAGGTAACTTTCTCAGAAGGTAGAGAGCAGGAGAAAAGGGGAGTGCAGGAATGGAGATGGGGAACTGAAAGATCTCTAGTGTCTGAGGTCTGAAAGAAGAATGACACTAAATTTGACTTTACTGATTGGGTTCAGCAACTTCTCAGTTGAAGTCACAGTTCAACATCGCAACTGTGGGGCTGTTCTACTTGGAAAGGCTTTACTTTCTGTGTCCATATATCTAGTACTTGCCCTCAGTAGGTAACATGCTTAAACAATCTAAACCATGTTGAATTTCTGTAATGAAATGTAAAGCTGCAGGAAAGTATTTTAAAAATAGAAGAGGTGTGACATTTTCATAGTGATACAATCGATGTTTTAAGAATGACTTTATAGTTATTCCACATACAGAGGTATTTTATTTTATTCTTTATGCTGTCATGCTGGATGTTGCTACTATTTTACATTTAAATAAAAGCTGAAGAGCAAGCTATTAGTAGTGCTGCCACAGTATTTCTGGTTGTGTGGGTCTTTCTCAGTGGTCATCTGTATCATGAAGTGTTTTGAATGTCTGCTGCTTTGACTTTTACCGAGATCTCCATACAGAACAGAGAACTAGCCTTCTCAGTCTAGTGTTTGATCTGTTGCTTTGTCTGGATTATAATCTGACTGAGATCCTAGAAACTCTCCTATGAGCAAGGAGACAGCAAATATCTATGTAGGCTTGTTCTAGATAATGTTAGACCAGATGCTTAGGAAAAAGTGTATCAAACAGCAACTGTAGAGCATTAATGAACATTTCATACATTACTGGTTTTCTTAAGTCAAACAGGACTAAAACCCTCGTGAGAGTTGCAGACTTCTATCAAAGGAAAAAAGTTGGTCTACGTAGTACTTGTTAGATAAAACCACGCATTACAGTAACATTTTAGCTAGTTAAGCCTTAAGGTTACATTATCCTCCCAGAGTTGGGGAAAAGGTGGTGTGCAGAGTTTTAAAGAACTTAATACCTGGGAGGAAGAGTCCTTCAAAAAGATGGAAGGAGACAGTAAGTCTAAACAACAGTTTTGTTGTGATTTTACTGATATCACGGTACTTTGCAGACAAGGAATGGAGGAGGAGGAACTAACATATTTTGAGTGTATGTTTATCCCCATGTTCTTTGGGTGTTAAGGTGCTTTTAAAGAATTTAACTAGATATGGAACTGGGTAGTGGAAGGCAGTCCAGTGTCATTTAATGTGTATTTCCTGTAGGAAGCACATATGTGGAACTTCAGCTCTGATTATTCATCAGAACAAAAAGGCTGCTTCTGTTTGAACTGAAAAAGGCAGGAGAATCTTCCATACTTTCTTAACCTAAACATAGCATTCTCAGCTAGGTTTGAGTAGAATAAGTGGCAGTGAGAGTTGTTCAACAAGATCGGTCTTGGTAAGTTGCTATGAAGCATAGGGGATTTGGTGTATGTTCTCCAAGATGACTTCTGTTCTCTTGTTTCCCTGAGTGCCTAAATTTAGACACTGAAAAACATAGCTGGAAACAGAAGTAAATATTAATGGTTGCTTTTCACAATATTTGCATGTAAAGTTCTCACTGATTTTGATGGTATTCAGTATCACACTGTCCCATTAAACAGAGGCCATCTTTTAGGTATTTGAGTAGAGAAATTGAGCTATGGATAGAATTGGCCTAGATTTTTAGTGATTAAGGAAATGAACATTAGGCTTAGTGGAAGTCCTTAGAAAATGTTGAGTTCTTGATTACACAAAAGGAAGACTGCTAACATATGTGAAAGCTTTGAGAAATCCATACAATCTGAAGAACAGAGCTCTGTTTCAGATTTGTGCCCTTACAGGCTTAATGGAAATTAAGTGTCCTCCAGGAGCAAAGAAACTGCAGAGACCACTTTCAATGATGAGCCCTCTTCTGCAGTGACTTCCTGAGAGCTACTGGAAATGAAAAGGAGCCTGATTGCCTAGATCTACTGAAAAGGGATCCACTGAGAGGGATACAGGAAGCTTAAAATGTTTGCAGCTTTCAGGTACCACTAGTATAAGACAATGCATAGCAGAACTGTCGCATAGAAGGGAGGGATGTAAATGGAAAATGCACATTTATATGAAGTGAATGAATAGCAGTGTAGCATAGGCATGGAAAATGGTTAACAGAGCAAATATATGGAAGATTAAATATAGAAAGGAGATAAGATTAATGTACTAGAAACTAGCTGCAGATGATGTGATCTGCTCTGGACACTGTTCTCTGCTCTTGTATCATCCTCGTGGTATCTAGGCACTTAACTGTCAGGTGAGTCACTGTGTCTTTGTGCTGCAGCTTGTTTCTCTATTAAATGTAATTCTTTCCATTCTTGGAGTGATACTGAAAAGAATTGATCTGTAAAGTGCTTTTAAGATGTATTAACATTCAAAGTTCCTCTAAAGTCTAGGTTTTAATTGTGGAGCTGTAGATAAACTTAATACTTTTTTACAGTCTAAATCCAGTAATTCTAGTTGCTAATTATTTTTTTATATTCCTGATACCTAATATGATGAAGCAGCTGGTTAAATGGGTTAGGACAGCATAATCCCACTGACTTCAGTTATACCACAGTGGGGCTCAAAAAAATTGCTGGTTGGGAATCAACTTGCTTTGTTTCCAGGGTAGCTTTCTGTATGTTTCAAGGATAACCTATTTCTTCAGCTGATACATGATGTTCTACTTCAACAGTGACTTTATGAGTTGCAAACAGTGAAGTAAAATGATTTTAAGTATTAATTTATGATATGCTGCCATGACAAAGCTCCTCTCTTAGCGTGTTAGACTAATGGGAATAAAGTGTTACAGTTTTATCCAGTGTATTGTTGCAGAGTTCACACACCAACTTCAAATGTTATGTACATAAGATTTCATGGTCAGCTTTGTCACTAAATGGTCATTGCAATCCAGTCAAAACCATTGCCATGTTATTCTACAAATCCTATATCATTGTGTTAAGCTCTGCTTTCCTTGGATGTAACAATCAAACCCATTTTGCTTAGCTCTAAACAAAACACCAGTTGTTCTCTTAATGATCCTATAACCATTATAACAAAAATTTTCTAGGTGTTCAGTGAGGAAGGAAACCTATTAGCTGTAAATAACTAGACAACTTGAGATAATTTAAATTCAAATTACTTTGTAATCTGAAAGCTGATACTATCTGACCACTTGCAAAGCCGACTGGCTTCAGCATAAAATCAAAGCCTGAGAACTATTATATACAAAGCACTTTGCTATATTTACAGCACAAGTTAAGTGGTGGTTATACTGCTTGGAGGTGCATTAATAGCTTTAAAGTTGGTATTAATTAGTGCTACTAATTATTAAATGTGTTCAGCAGAAAAGTATGATGGATTAGTTATGATTCTGCCACTTAAAAGGAGGTAAGCAGTCTTTACTGTACTTGACACTTAGTGGATCTCATTCCTATCTGCTGGGCTTGATTTATACTAGAAAAGCACTAATGAATGACTTGAAATGATTTTTTTTTTTCAGCATGCTTTAGATCCTTTCTATTGTTACAACACTGTAAATGGGCCTTCATAAAACACGGTCCAGGCAAGTACTTTTTCAGAAATCCAAATATTACCTTTAACTGGAAAGAAAACAGCACAACTGGAGCTTGTCAGAAAAGATTTCTTCACAGCACTTGGTCCCTGATTATATCAGATCTCATGATGATGGTTCTCATCTTTACTGGTGTTTTGATGCTATCATTTCTTGGGGGTGGGGGGTGCTGGTGATAAGCCCACTAAATCTAGAATAATTCTAGCTGATTTTTATTAACATCACACTTACTTGCTTTTAACCCGGACAAGGTGACTATATTGAAAGGTTCTTTTGATTAAAGCAAAGTTTTCTGTAATAGCTGGAGAGAAGTTCAAAACATGAAGTGAATCATGAAGTTTTTCTTAAACTATCTTTAACAAATATCTATAGCTGGCCTTGTATACCTGGTTTCTGTTCAAAACAAATGCAGCATCAAAGTAACCAAATGGAACCGCATGGAGAAACCATTCACTTTTAAAGCTATTGCATTGTGTTTCTCTTTGACTTTTGGAGACTGTGTAAGCATCCTGACTGCAAATGAAACTATCTGAAGTTTATGACCTTTATAATATAAAGATGCTCTCTTCCAAGTCTTGCTTCCCTTTCTGCTTGGAAGTCTCCAGAGCTGTATGTTTATCAGTTTCTCCTTTTGTAGTACAATTCTTAATTCTTTCAACTGAAATTAGACTCTTAAAATCTTTCTTGATGTCATCCCATATTGCAAATGTATAAGAAAATAGGAACAATATGATGGTGCTGATAGTGTCGTGTCTAATATACACCTGCCTTTTATCAGAAGCTAAATGACAGTAAAAAAAGGACAAATTTAGTCACACAACACCTAGTTCAAATTGCTTTGCACCCTTGACACTCTGCTCACCCCATGAATTTTGTGGGTTGCCAGCACTGACAGATTCTGCTTCTGATTGTTCCTCCTTCCTCAGTGTGAAGGAAACAGCCAGCAGTGATGGTCTGCATGGGGTCCACATGCTCTAAAGTGGGGTTGAAGTCTGTGCAACAAACTCTTAATATTGACTTAGGTGGGGAATGGTGGGAGGGTGTTGTGTTAGTATGTGTGTGTCCTGGTTTGGGTGAGAACAGAGCTGGTGCTGTTCAGTGATTTTGCTTTTCAGTTCTCCTAACTGACTGCACTGGCTGAAGTCAGCAGCCTGTTTGCACAGACAGTGGCTGCTGCTGGCAGTGATAACACCCCATGCTTAGAGTCAGTACCAAGGGTTGGCGTGCAGACCAAGGCCACTGCTGGATCTTCTGTATGACATTGAGGGGTGCAGGAAAGTGAAAGGCGCACCTGCAGGGAGGAATGGATGGGGCTGGTGACCCTGAACTGACCAATGAGGGATTCCAGCCCATATATATCATATTCAGATATAAAGTAGAGGGATCTGGAGGATCTATAGCTCGCTAGCTGTTCTTTCTCTGGGGGCTCCTGGGCTCCTCTCCCCTCTTGGCCCGCTTTGCCAGCTTTGTTCGGCTTGGCTCAAGTTCTCTTTCAGCTCCTTCCTTGGAGTATCCAAGGAGGAGGACTCTGTCCGTTCTGCCTTTGATCCCAATGGGTGTGTTCCTGAATCTGGTACCAGTATCCAGCTCCTGAACACAGCTCCTGTCTGCTGCAGTGCTCAGTCTGGGACTCCCCCGGTGCCTGCTCCACAGCATCAGTGGTGATGGTGTTGTAATTACCATCGGGGGGTTGGGTTCGATACTGGTTTTGTATATGTTTATATTCCGTTTTTATTATTATTCTTTTCATTCTCATTCAAGCTGTTCTAGTTTCCTTTTCTAATTTCTAAGTCTCTCCCTTGTTCCCTTTCTCTTCCCCTTTGGGGAGGGAGGGGGGTTCACAGGGAGTGTCTGTTATAGGTCTAAGGGGCTGCCCTGACCCTAAACCATGACAGTGTGAGACTATTTTTTTCCTTCCCCTTGCCTG
>JAAGNO010031074.1:6738-25544 GCA_033439905.1 Ceryle rudis
GAATCCCTCGCGGCACTCCCCAGCTGCAATCTGCACTGCTGTCGCAGGATGCTGATGTAGGTACGCCCACACATTCTGGGTTGCTGATGAATCTTGTGGGCTGAGCAGATTCAGGCAATAGAGGGAGCTCAAAGACTTAGGACTCTAAGCAGGTCTCAAGAGTAGGTTGACAAGAATAGTGTCAGAAAGGCTAGGAATGCAAGAGCCTGGAAACCTGGTAGTGTTTGTAAGATAAACACTAATAGTTATACAGTATGGGACGCAGAAGAAGAAACTTAACTGAGGAGCCTGCAAAGAAGAGGCCATGAGGCAAAGTACAGACAAGTGGTCAGTATAACATTTGCTATCAGCTTTGAGTTTTGAAAAGTAATTCCATTCACAAGAGAACTACGTATATAAAAAAATTCCATGAACTTGCCATCTCACACACACAAAAAAATAATAATTAACTGTATTGCAAGTTCCATCTTAACAGAAAGAATTTTGTTGAATTGAACATTGGGTCAGTTCAAAGATTAATACATGACAGTGTCCTGTCATTGTCATTGAGCGTCCCCTCTGAGGCAGCCAAAGAGAGTGCCTGGGGAAGACTATGTGAATCAGGGCAACTGTACATAACATTTCCCATGAGTATTCTCCCAGCCTTCAGCCATTTCCATTCAGGAACATCCTGAGTAAGGGATGACTGCTGCATATTCAGTAATCTTCAGTGGCTTTTTCTCATGTGTATTTCTCCTGTTGAACTCCTATTAGTATTCACAGTAGCCTGTGACAAAGTATCTTATGGCTCACCCTAACCTTTTTATGTTGTTTGTGAATTTGCCACCTGCTAGCTTTGACTTCTTATCAAACAGTTCTTCTCCTCAGGGTCTTTCTTTCAAGGCTGCAGCGAGATTAGGACAAGTTGATATCGTTCCAGTTACTTTTTGGACTGGGTAACGAACAGTATGGTGTCACTTCTCAGAATTTCAATACCAAGTCTTTGTTCTTCAAGTCCCAAGCTTCTTTAGCTTTTTACTTTTCTAGACATTCTGTAAAATTACAATTTGTTTAAATTATGACAGTTTTTCTAATCAGTAATGTAAAGGAGTTCAATCTGTACTAGGCCAGTGTCCTTTATAACTGTCAGATGGCTCACACTATCTATAGAAATTTTACTACACACAAAAGACCCCAGGGTGTTTTCTACTGTTATCTTCCTTCCTTTGCTCTTTCTTGTGCTTATTCAGTTCTTTTGCTACCCTGGAAATAGATGTAATTTTTGGATAGGTCACTCCTGCCTTTTCCCTGGTACAGCCCCACCTCTCACATTCTTCTATCAGCCACTCTTTGTGTAAATGTCCATCCACAAAACTGAAAACGGCACCATTTTCATTACAAAACAAGTCTAGTAATCACAATGTCTCACTGAAAATACTGGTAAAAAATATTCTTGAGAGCAATGCATACTCAGTCCTGCAGTATTATTCCCTCCTGCATGTCCATCCATTTTATTTATCATATATACCATGAATGCAGTTTTTAAATGATCCTTTTAGTGTGGAATTCAGTCTTGTAAACTGATACCATGTTCTAAAGACATCTTCAGCAAATAATTCATAGTGTTATTATTCACATGGAAAGTGAAGCAATCAATGGGGAATGAATAGCAGTAGATACACTGTCCTTGCACAGTCACAAAAGGACTGTCTGTTAGGACAGATTTTCATGTGCATTCCCTAAATAGTGAAGAAAAGCAGTGAGTTACAGGGGGAAGTTAGAGGGGGTTTGTTTGGTTCATTGGTCTTGTTTATTCTGACTAGCTACATTCTTGTCTGAATAAGTATTTTAATGCTTTGTGAGTTTTGCTGCATACTAATTATCCATCAAGGGCAAGGAGCACTGCATTAGTGTTTTTCCATAATTTACATTATTTCTTTGACTCCAAATAAATACTAATACTATTATTTACACCATTTACTATTATTTACACACTATTATTTAAACCATCATTCTCCATCAATGTGCAAATTTGCACTCATTTGGTTTTATGATATGGCTTTGAATAGTGACAATAGTAGTTAGGAATTTATTTAATAGTTTGGTCTTAAAGAGAAGAGGCAATGACCATTTCAACCTGCACTTAATTTCTGTTAACTGGTCTTTTACTTACAACATTTTGCATCCCAGCTGTCAGTATTCTACTTCTTAATACTCTCGGACACTGGCCCTTGTCAAAAGGAAAAACAAAAGGATTAGTCCATTGTTTCAAGCTCCAGTTATTTTATTGGTGAGACACATCTCTTTAGCTGAATCCAATAGTTAGATCCAAACATATCTAGGTATTCTGTTTTGATGTGAGCACTTTTATTATTCATTTCAGTTTTACAGTTACAAATACAATTATCTGGAGTGTTGTTCCCTGACCACTAAACAGAGCAAATCTTGATAGCTGGGTCTTGAGCATCAGCTGTGCCCAGGAGCCTGTGAAACGAAGTACAGAGCAAGTACAGATGTAGCGCTGCTTCCAGAGCCAGTGTGGGTCCAGAAGCACTGTATGCCTATTCCGCACGGAGCAAGCGCTGTGGTGTTAATATGCTTACGCACTCATGCCAGCCACTACCCAACACTATACCCCTAGAACTGAAATCATAAGGGAAAGGATGTCGAGAAAACTGCACAGCACCACACGGCCAGCAAGATGCCGTAAGAGTACCTTAGCTGTCTTCAAGGTCTGACTGGGTTTATTAACTTCAGCTCAGCACTGCATTTCTCCTGTTCCTGGTGTGTGGCTGTAGGTACAAAAAATCCCCTCTGCAATCTGAAAGCTCAACAGTTACTTTAATAAGAGAAAATTCTTATTTTTGCAAGACTCCGAGATATTTCAGACTTAAGATCACACTACGTAGTGAAGAGGGTTTCCCAGATTAGTTCCAGCTGAGCTGATATATCTACAGAGCATAACCTGCTCCTTCCAGAGAGCTTTGTGCTAATGCCTACAGTGGTATATCTGCATCAGTGTGGCCCTGCCCCAGCACTATTCACCCCACCTCTCAGTTGTGCTTAGTGTGTGAAGTTTGGGAGTCTCTCCACGATGCCCTTCCTATTTCCCCAGGTGTTTGGTTGATGTATAAAGAAAAAAGTAATGTATGAAGATACCATAATTGCTAACTAAATAGTGAGACGTTCACCAACCTGAAGAAGCCTGAGGTCCAACTGCACATGCATTTTAACTCTGTATGTGGCTAGAGGTTCTTTATGAAAAATAGAAGCACCAAAAAGCATAGGTGGCAATGAAATCCTCAGTGACAATCTGTTGATAACAAACATTAGAAACACATCAGATCCACCAAAGATTTAGAAAAAGAAAATATAAATTACCAGTTCCAGCAGGTCTCTTTTAAGTACTGTTAAGCTCTGAAGCAGAAGCATTTGGAGAATGAAATTGAGATTTAAGAAAAACTTGTGAGAAGTGTTCAGACTGGAAGGATGACTATAAAATTTTACATGGGAACAAAAGTGTTCATTCCTAGAGCAAAACAAAAAGATAAGAACTTTAGATTATAAAAGAACAGGTTCGAGATAGCATTGGCCACAGATGTTTGGATATACCTCTCAACTACAAAGTAATTTACAATCATAAGACTGACTTGATCAGGATGAAAGATGGCATTTGACAACTTATACTAAAGTAATCGTTTTTGCACAGTAGAATACAATAAAACTGATTCTGCCAGGCCCAGTTCAGTGCTTTTATGTGCCCTCAAGGCGCCATTTATACTCCAATAAAGGGAATTTGGGCATTGAAAATTATTATATCTTTAAATCACAACAATTCCCTGGCTTTTGTACTTGTGAAACTATAAAATAACTAATTCAAGACTTCTCCTCAGAAAGTCTTTAACATCTTTTTTTTCCCCCCTCATGCCAAAGATGCAGTGCTGGGTTGGGATTGTTTTTTTGGACCTCTGTGAAGTAAAGGGCTTTGAGGTAATGAAAGATCTTTTATCAAAACAAAAGAGGAGTCTTTAGCGAGTTACTCTTTAGCTCCATTGTGAATGTAGTGGTCCGTTCCAGATCAGTCAACTTCTCCATCAGTTTACAAAGAAATTTCCAATAGGGCAAATCTCAGATTCTGCCAAAACTCCACTTGTTTGTTTATTTTTTCTTAATTTGATTTACCAAGGGTTTGTGTTTGACTTGTTGCCATGAAGAAAACTATTCCTCTTTCAACAATAGGCTCTCAAGGAAGGGTGTGAGAAAGCTAATCCCATTACACAGCTCAGAAGTTCCCACTTAGTGGTGACTCAGGAAAGGCAGCTTATCAGGCACTAAGCAGAGCTGTCAGCTGGTCAGCTCAAGTGATATTCTTTGAGAAGTGAAGCAGGACAGCAGGAGCAGTAGTAAGGGTTTGTTTGTTTGTTTTAAGTAAATAGAACAACAGGAAACTTTTACGGCCTTGACCTGAAAGTCATGTTCATGTAAATAGAAAACATTAATGGTAGAGCATACTACAGTGTCATTAACACGCTGGTCAGATGTGATAATTAATTTATAATCAACAAATGAGAGGAGTCTTCCCAAGCTGCTGTGTGTTGTGACATTTGTGAGAATTTGCTGGTGAGGGGCAAGAGTATCTATATAAGTGTTAGAATATACATGGGAAAAAATGTAACAGTACTTTTGTTTTGATGAGAACAGGATTAATGCCAATCAGGAAAAATGTGGGGTTTGGTTTTGGGGTTTTTATTTTTTTTTTTTACTGTAATTCTTCCTTTAACTTGTGAAGGCATGGCTGCATGAAGGGGAGGCTGCATCTGACTTGTAAGCACCTGCAATACCATTTTCCAGCAGCCCAAGAACTGGAGGATGAGTTATTGGTTATTATTCTCAATTGGGTGCTGGACTGAGTCTAACTCCAGTCTTAGTCTGTCTTGGTGCCTTAACTAATTGTCCTAACTGTTCAATTAAGCAAAATATTATCCAGTGGTGGTTATAAAATACCACACTGGATCAGGAAACAGAAAAAATTGGATTCAGGTCATGGTGCAGCTTGCAGAAATTTTACTGTGTGCAGTTCTTGCATTCCTTTGCCTAATATTCCTAGTGTTTCTTTTTTACCTCTGTGTAAGCATAATGATTATATTCAGAAGAGTAAAATCAAACCGTGCTTATGAGAGTCTTGAATAGCCTAGTGATGACAGCCTAACCAGAAAGTATTGGTGTTTTAAAGTCTCATTAATTAATTATTTACTATTAATTTTTTTTAATAGTCAATGCATTAATATTTTTTCCCTTTCCTTTATTGCAAGCACTTATATTACTTTAGAGCAGCTCCCATTTCCTAATATACTTCTCAAGATGAGCCAGCCTTACAAGCTACGAGGTGCCCTCTGCTCTCAATGCCAGTGAAGACGGCTGAGGGAGCTCAGTGATTCTGCAGACTGAGGACTCTACAGGGAACTGTCCTTCAGTTATCGTTTGCGATTGGTTTACTTTCATAGGGTTTTAACCAACAGTATGACATCCTGAGTTTCTGTGCTTTTTTTTTGTCTCTTCAGGGCAAATATAGGCAACAGTCAATTTTATGTACTCAGTATTTAGACTGTATAGCATAAAAGGCTAACAAAATTCAACTTGTCTTATAGCACTGGGGTGTGCCACCTATTACCTGCTAAAGGAAATAAGGATGTTGAAATATATAAATATGATCTGTGTTTTAGTTTTGCAATTTTTTTTTTAATTGCCCGTTACTTCATTGCCCAAGGTCAGTCTTGTTAGACAAGTGGACCAACAGTTCTCTAGAGTAACATAAAACCATTAAGCTGCTCTTTGATCTTGCACCTTCTTTAGAACCTTTTAATCAATTAACCATGAAGCTACTCAGCTTGTCTTATTTCCTGCACATAAAACTACTTTGGTTGGGCTGACACATTACTACATTATAGATCAAAGATTGCAGGAGACTTCACATCCAACCAGCATAATTATGTGGAATTTTTCTGAATCTGTTATGTCCATTTTCATGCTTAGACAGAGGAAAACAGAATTCTGATCTAGATTGAATTAAAGAATTCATGTGTCTTTTAAAGGATGGCTAAGTGAGTTTGTGCATGATCGACCTTACACAAAGTGTGGATAGATTTCATGGCCAGGCTGCTGAGCCACAACTGCCCATCTGTCCTTTGAGAGTACCCCCTATTAATAATAGGAAACATAACCTTTTGCAACACAAACACTGATGTCTTGTTTAGGATGCCTTTAAATAAGAAAGAGAATTTAAATACTGAATGTATTATAACGTGAAACAGATTGAAATCCTTTTAACTCAGGAATTGAATTTTGATAATGGAGACTTGTGTTTTCAGGCTTGTAGTGCCATGCTTCAATCTTATTTGTGTTCACAAAATGCTTTTTTATCAGAAAAATCAAGAGATACCTTCAGTAATATGTTCTTAGAGATCTGCAGTTGTTGATAGTATTATTTTCTAGTCATATGGAAATTAAGGTGGCTCAAAATACATACCCCGTTTCCTCTGGTCAAATGCTGGAATACACAAACAGCTTCAATCAGTTCCCGGTTTGAGCTTCTCTCAAAGTGGGATGGAGTGTCACCCACATCAGTCCAACAGAGAAAAACTTCTTGCTCACTCAGAGTCTGCTTAAGGCATATTTTGCACAGCTGTTTCTAGTTTGTTCTCCTGCTCCTTGTTGATGGTGATAGTGAAAATGGCCTGGCCCAGATAAGAGTGTCACCTGGTGCATGTGCATTGGTAGCAGGCAGAAATACCAAGAACCAGCATGATATTTGACAAAAAACTTGGCCCTGTGCATTTCTTTAAACCAGTAAAGAAGCATTTTTAAAGAATCCACTTTGTGAAATGATGGTATAGGATATTCTTCACAGACACCCCGTTATACTCTGATGACATTATACGGTATCTATACTCACTATACTTATAAGTAGATAGGAAATAGGAACCTTTAGAGCTGCTAATAACTCCCATTATTTTCATGCTAAGTTTAAGCCACAGTCTCTTTGCAAATCTGTATTGATTTTTCTGAGTGTTACACTTCCTTTAGCTAAACAGCTCCCTGCTGATGTTTGTCATCTTCCTTTTAAGCTGAATTAAAAGAGAATGAACAAGTTTGTGGATGGCAGGAATAAAGTGCTCTTTGATAGATGTACTTCTTGTCTTTTGAACAAAGAAGAGTACATTCTGCCCTTGGAACTAAGCAAGAAATTTTTTTCCCTAATCTCCCTCTGTACAAATTCCTCATTTAAGTCTAAATGGGAATTTCTCAGAAAAGGAAAGGATATTTATTTTTACATTTACCACTGCAGTATCTTTCTTTGTGCTGGATTTAGGATTCAGTGGGGTGCTTTCCATTCGTGATTTGAAAAGACTCTAAAATCCAAAAGGAGTCAGTAGGAGGTTACGGTTGATTTTGAGACTAAAGCAGACCAAACTTTAGATTCTGTTTGTTTTCTTTCTACCTCAAGCTATAAATCACCCCAGATTCATCAAACTGTTTGCTAAATCTAATCCAAGCTGGCCCACTTTACAGACTGGACCAAGATGTAGGTTTATAGTAATGCCTGAAAACAGGAAAGACTTTAGATCAGAAAGGAAAACTATCTGGTTTCATTACATGTGGCTTCAAGTTTCATTACAAAAGGTTTTGCATGGCTTTGATCCCCTAATTTGGCTAAAAAGAACAAAAAAAAAAAAGAAGTGATCTCCATGTGCACACAGCTATTTCAGTGCATGCATGTGACTAAAATAGTACCCCCGTGAACTACAGTGTGTTCCATACAGACATGCTGCATTTAAATGCAGAGTGCAAAATCAAGGTAGATTAGGTCAAACTTCCTCACCGCCCATTACCTTGAATTCTTAATCGTACCTGCTGTTGTTCAGAGCTGCTCAGAGGAACCAAAAGGCATAAATAACTTCACATCCTGAAAAAGAAAACAAAAACCCAAACATACTTTCTACCCTTGTATAAGTGTACATGCATATACACACACAGAGAAAAGATTTTACAAGAAGAGTCTGTTTTTCATAATACTTTCTTATGGAGCCACAATTAAGTGAGTCTTTAAAAGTGAATATTAAAGAAATTACTTCAATAGAAGCAGTTTTACTACAGTAATACTTACTTCATTTAAATTTGTTGGTTGTTGTTGTTGTTGTTGTTGTTGTTGTTAAAGACCTCCTGTCTTTCATTTTTGACTGCTGTTGCTGAAGAGGAATTGCCCATTCTCTGTGCTGCTCTGGAGTTTGCAGAGCAGCAGCGAGAAGTGAGCTCCTTTCCCACAAATCCTCAGCATCCCTTACTTTGGGAAGAGGGGCAGAGCTGAGTGAGAGGGGCATAAAGGTTTTCCCAAAGTAACACTAGCAATGTCTCCTTTAGCTAAAATGCTGGAAGATGGACCACAGATCCAAACCCAGGTTTGATGCACTGAAACCAGTAAATCCTTTTACTAGTAGATAGAAGTTGCAGTGGCTCCAGGCCAGCTAAGTTGGGTTTACAGCTGCTTTGCATCACTGAAACAGCATGAAGCAGCTTGAGCCTACAGTGAATTTGGCCCTAGATGTCTTAAATTTATATTATTTTCTACTCTCTGGTCTAATACTGTTGTTTTTCTGCGTTTTACAAGCCTGTTCATTACCATGTGAAATTCAAATGGACTGTGATCACTTATCCTAAAAGAAGCTATTCCCAAATCATTCCTTCATGTCAGAATGAAGTAACAGTAGGATGACTTGTGAGGCTGGTCACTGCTTTCCAGGTTATAAGTATCCTTTCTACAAAACTTTGAAAATATATGGCTGTGTTTGTTACTCATGAATGACTGCAGCAGTTAATTCCTTCATGTGTTCTCTGCCCAGCATTTTGCTATAGCCAGAGCTGGTTCCTTTTTCGAATTCTTATTTCCCTGGCACTCGTACCTTACCTATTTGATTGATTATTCTTTTTTTTCTCTTAGTAAAAAGACAGAACAAACCAAACTGGGACATCTTTTTTGTTTGTTTGTAGCTTTTGAATGTGATTGCCGAGCAGATATTCAGTAAGAGCTAGGTCTCTTTATCCTTCCTTTCAATTAGCCTGAAGTTACACGTGCTTTCCAGAATGAAAATGTAGAAGCCTCATTCTCCATGTCACACAAAGAATGGGAGTTTTATTACTTAAACATTTTGTCAGCCATCATTCCTACCAATTGGTGCAAGGATCTTGCTGTAGCAGTTTAATAAACAATGCTTGATTTTTAAATTCTCAAATATTAATTAGTTGGAGAGCATTCTTTCCATCACCAGCATGGTTTTTTTCCCTGACCAGATGCCTCCAGTTATCTTAGTGAATGCACACACAGGAAGGTGATTGCTGTGACTTAGTGCGAAGGGAAAGAAGTGTCTCATGTGGGAGTGCTGTGGGAATGGCAGGCACAGCCAGGTCTGGAGCTGGGTGGGTGGGAAGGCGAGGCGGGGGGTTGTAGGGCAGAATGCAAGCAGTGTCTGGAGCTGGTGGGAAGGGGTGAATGCCAAAGGCTGGTCTGTGGTCTGCGATAATGGATGATGAGCACTGTTTTGATCGAGTGGGACTTCACAAACTTTTTGCTTCACATTTTCAAGCTGCTTTGCAAAGTTTCTTATTAGGATTGAGCTTTTTTTTTATTATTTTTTAAATATTTTATTTTATTTTTATTTAGGGTAATAGTGAACCTTTTTCTGCAGTGGAGTCTATGTAGTGCCACATGGTCTCAATGTGGATATTTAGACACAGAAAGATGGCCAAACCTCCCTCTCCACAGAAGGTGTACTAGAATTAGCTGCTAGGCCCCTTTTTAATTCATTCTCTAGCCCTGGATGCACTGCATTAATTATTTCCAGGGTTGTACTTGGAGGCTGCTTAACAGCTTTGTTCACTAATAGTGTAACAGTTTGGTCAGCATAAAAAGAAGGTAATGACTAATGTATAATAACTTCTGATTTTTCTGAAAGTTTAGAAATATTTTTTGGTAGATCTATGTGTCTTCTGTGGTCAGGTTTTTTTATTGTTGTTATTGACTTACGCCCTTACCTTTCTTTTACATAATAATCATAAAACTGCACAAAAATGGCCGAATTAATAGGGAAGGAGATGAAATTAAAAAAAAAAAAAACCAAACCCACAAGAAAACTAAAAAAAACCCCACCCAAAACAAATAAACAAAACCCCCCAAACCAAACAAAACCTAAAAAAAAAAAAAAAGAGAGAGAGAGAACAGGCAAACTTCTAAATCTTTAAACTCACTATTTCAAAACAGCAAGCAACTTCTAAAGCATAGGTCAGCTGGTACCACTCTTATTGCTGTTACCATAGCAGAAACACAGAAATGTGATTAAATAAATAAAGCTAATCAGAAGCAAAAAACAACTTTGCAGTAAAACCAGCTCAAGTTAACCTATTCTCAGAGGACTTTGAAAAAAAACCCCAAACTTCTAAAGATGTGCTGTGAGAGATTTTAGGCACAGCTGCAGGAAAAAAAGGTATCCTTTCCTTCTCTTTAGAAGGATTAAATCTGTCCTGGAAATTTATAAATAAAGTGGACAGAGTTTCACAGAGAAACAACAGATTTAAGTTCAGAATGTGAAAAAATATGAGAAAGAAGAAAAATGTCCTGGAAAAAGGCTACTAGATGTTTTTAAGGAACTTAATGACAGAGTAAGCAACCCAGGCATATTAATTCTATCTTTACTTGTCTCTTGTGATGTGGAAAGTATCCTAAAAGGAATTAAAAAAAAGTTCTAGCAGACAAAACCAGGTAATAATTCTATAAATCCATAAATTATGCAAGTTTATATTAATCTATGTATTGCAGACTGTTCCACATGAGGCAATTTTCTGAATTATAAAGGACATGAATATGTCTGATCTCTGGAGCTGGATGTGTAACCCATCTCTTCATCTTTAAGGCAGGTCTTCTGATCCCTCTACAAATGCTAACAAATACCTAAAAAAAGAACAAAAAGTAAGTCTTAATCTCTTGTATGTAGTATAGGACAGTGATTGAGAGTATTGAGGCTTGATGTTTAGAACTTAAGGAGTTTACCTCTGAACTGGAATGGAATAAAAGGATGGAGTTGTAAAGAACAGAAAGCATTACTAAGATCAACATTTTTGAAATTAAGCTGTGGATCTGGGAGGTAGTTTTAAAGTCTGTTCCCATGGCTGAGCAAAATTCCTGCAGCATGGGTGTCATGCTGTAGAGATGGAGCATATTTGCTGGGTCTGTGGATAGCCAGAAGTCTTGCTGTTCAGCAAGATGACTGTTTTTTCTCAGCTTGACAAACGACATGCAGCACTGACAGAATACTTCTCCTTTGCTGGCCATCACCCCTACGGACACTGGCCAGAACAGCAGCAGCAGCAGGAACATACTCTCCAACTCTGATTTAATCGCATGGATCCCAGGAGACTAGTGAATAGAGCTGTTAACTCTCTGTTTGGTTTGCTTTTCCCATCTGTGTTTTATTAAACTGAGAGCAAGATTTATCCACTTTTTTAACATCGGGAGCTGTTGGTGTCCAAGATGATGGTTGATGTTAAGCTATACATACACAGTTTAACCTGGCTGGGGGCCAAAGGGGTCTATGATTTCCAGCCTAGACAATTTATTTGCAAAAGGATACAAAATCCCTCTGCTCTCAGGCATTTCTGAAAGGATGAGCACAACCTCCCGCTCTCCCAGGAACACAATACATAAAGAACACAGTAAAACAGTAGGCTTTCCAGGATGAGCCTGGCTCTCCAGGCATGCAGGCAAACACTTCAGTTTTACTTTACTCTTGACAGCCCCTACATAGTCACAACTACCAACGATTTTCTGATTTCCCCTCCAGGAATCTTAAATAGATTGGAGATACCAGCTCAGTGTATAAATAATTCTTCTAAAAGCCAAGAATCCTGAATGGCTCAGCTGGGGAATTGCACTTTATGGGAAATGAAATTATGTGCCAGGGTCTCCACTGTAAGGTGGGATAGCTGAAGCACAGGCACTTGCATGCCTAATGAGCTTCTGCAAGAATAACACTCGATTCTAAAAGAGAAGAAAAAGAACCAAAAGATGGGATTTTGAATTGCTTTGAAAAGATAAACTTTTCCTCAAACAATAAGGTTAATTCATGACATCAAGCATACATTTTCAGAACTGTAAAGGTTTCTTTTAAATACGTAACTTTCAAGGAGTGACACATAAAGCTCCTAAAATCCAGAACTTCAATGCAAACAGCCTCCAACATTCTTGACACTTTTCCAAAACTTCTGGGCATTTTCTTCTCAGCAAGCTCTTTTCCAAAACATAACACCCTCCCCCTCTTCTCTTAGTCATCACTCATCAAAACTAACATGGCAACATCCACATTCTTTATTGCCTTGTTACTATCCCTGCAAATATGCTGTGGATCATCTGGTCTGCCAGATTTGTTGTTACCTACAAAAATTCTGCACTCTGGCTTTTCCAGGCAAATGCCTTCATAAAATCATGTGAATATCATATTGTCTGTGACACTTACATACAGCATTATTGTATGACAAGAATTCTTGTAATACTTCGTGGTACCCCCATGTGGCAATAAAAAGTATTCTGAACGCAAGACAAAATTGTTATTTCAGTAGAGCTTAGAAAATAAATTATCTCTCAAAACTTTTTCAAAGCCCACCGTTCGTTTGCTCAAAACACTATTTCTGGCCCTCACATATCCATCTTCCCTGGAAACTTGAACACAGGCTGCAGAATCTGGTTCCATGTGTGATAGTTTCTGTTCTGAATTGACTTTCATTGTTAAACAAAAAAGCAATGACTTTTGTTACTGTTTCATTCAAGAATAATGGTCTTTTTTCCATGCTCTTTCACATTTTTATCATCTGTGAGATGACAGTAGGAGCTGTGCATGAGCCAGTACAAATTAAGCAGTATTCATATGCTTTCTCTTTTATAGCTTTTAAGAATAATGTCAGAAAATGATGGAATCTGCAAGTTTCAGTTTTCTTGGTTTCTAATGAAAAACAAATTTGCATTGTATGCAGTGTTAACTAACTCAAAGAGAGGAACTTGGTCACTGTACTGAGTTGTATCATTCAGACCCAATACTGTTTATGCATTTTATTCAATACATTAAAAGCAGACTGTCTGAGAGTGATTCTTACAGCAGGCAGCAGACCCTAGGGGAGAAACCTAATCTCTGAGGACTATATTAAAAGCTGCATAATTTATGTTTTCGAATGAAGACCTATGTGTCTGGAGTGTTCTGCACTGAAATAAATTCTCCACTGTTAGCTATATTCCCTCAGATTCCCATTTTCTTTTTGGGGAATACAGTTACAAGGCAACCTATCATAGCTCTATTACAAGAAACTAGATTTAGATATGAAAAAGGTGTCAGGGTGACCCATTCCACTGAGAACATGATCTGTTGTCATGCACAGTGACACATACCTTGTTGATGCTTCAATATTTTCAGTTGTGACAATACAGTCACTCTTACAGAGTCACTCTTTGATATAGGTGTCTTATGTCTTACATTCCTTCAGAGGGGTAGGTGCCAAAGTTGTTTACCTCCTTTTTTTTTTAATTCTTAAGTTTTTGTTTGATTCTGCTTAGACACCACAAGAAGTCCCTGTCTGAGGGCCTCAGGATCACGAGTAGCTGCTAGCACTGCTTGAATACCAGTGCAAAATTCCTCTGTCAGTAGAGGGGCACAAGGCAGCCTAACTCCAGATAATGGGTACAAGGATTTTGATCATACACAGAAAAATAATACTGTCCAACAATGCTGTATACTGTTGTGCAAAAATGGCTTCTTTTTCCTCAAAGCTATTCCTATTTACAGAAGATTGCTTAGAAGTCACAGCAACTGCAAAGAAGGCTTCACACCAAAGACTGTTTCACTGGATATTTAGACACATTCTGTAGTTGACTAAGTATATTCTGTATTTATTTTACAGAATTATCTGTAAAAGTTATATTGCAGAAGAGAAATCTGGTTAATTATCATCCCACCCAATGGCTTAAATTTAAAATACTTAGTCCAAGATTAGTGAAAATGAATCCCTCTGAAGAGTCAAATTACTTTCTAAAACAACTATCAAACTGCCATTTGTATAACCACTAAAATATTAGGGTAGACTCAGTTTGCCTTTTCATGCAGTGTACTTTATTTATAAGTCTTCTGTTAATTTCAGTATGAATTCAGCTGAGTTCATAATGAACCAACATTTTCAGATGTCACTGCCTGCAAATGGAATACTCCCAAGTTAATTCCTTCTTCGGATTTTCAGCAATGAATACACTAGATCTAGGGTTGGGTTTTATTCTGTTTTTTTACCAAATATTCTTTGCAACTACAGGTATTTAATTAAAGGCTGTTAGACAATTTAAACTTCTCAGAAGAATACAAATAAAAGCTGTTAATGAAGTAAATATCTGTTTAATTTACAAACATCAGTAGCATTACTGATATCAGTCCAAATAAGACAAAGCACACTGCATTACACATGTACATCTAACTTTTTTGTAAAAAAAATAATAAAATAAAATTGAAAAACATCTGCATTTTTTACAGGGTACCCTGGGTTTTACTGAAAGAAGAACACAACCCACTACTGATTACCAATTCTACATTATAATTTAGCAGCAACATGTTAACATGGGGAACATCAGGGCAGTAAAGTAGTTTTATTATTTGGGGAAAGTCACAGTCCTTGATAGCACAGCCTTTTTTTCTTTTTTATAAAAAAAGGTAAAGAGCTCCATGGGAATATTAATTTATAAAGATCTACCTTCTAATGTCATTTTCTACACGCCATCTTATTTTCTGTAAGTACTGTATATAGGGAAAAATTAACTTCTCTATAATTGCCACCTACTGTAAAGACACTTTCTGTCATATATTACGGGTTCTTGGAAGGTGTCCTGAATATCTGCTGTATGTGAAAACTGCAGATTGTCATCACTTTCAGATTCAGTGACACCAAGTGGTCAGATTCTAAGGAAAAGAAAAAGGGAAGGGGAAGAATAGGAAAAAACAGACTGAAAACATTTACCCCAAGACGACATGCTACGTTAGCGCTATTGCAAAAAATCCTGATTTTTAAGTCCTTTTTAAAAAAAATAAAAAAAAAATTACAAAAATACTGGGACAAATATAAATTAATATATATTAAAGCACTGAAAAACAGTAAAAGGGATGGCCTAAAAGTGTTAAGTACAATGTACTTTGATACAATAAATATTCCTCAATGAAACTGAATACTGTATAGAGTTGTTTAGAACTCATAGAAACAGAAATCCATATTATTACTAATTTATCCATCAATAATCTATTTTTATCATCCCCGAAACATTTATATTACAAAAAAATTAATACTGGAAAAGGGCAGATAAACACTTTTTTATGCTTCTTTCGCTAACATGCTGACATAAAAGTATACATCATCAGGAGATTTCAGGATTATAGTATATTCTCATATCTCCCATTTCCCATCCATTAAATGGGACCCCGTCTTCTCAAGATGCTTAATAATTCCAAAAGATAAAATGTATTTCATACAATTGTTATTTCTTTATAATCTGTTTCTTTTCACTCATAATGCTTCCTCATCCATACGTAAGTGATTGGAATGGCCTGTCAAGACAGTAAAATATACTGATACGAAAGTGAAAAACAAGCCTCATATTCTAGTCAATATTTCATCTCTGGGCTGATAAGTTGAAAGTCACACATGTATAGTGTCAGTGTATCTTCAGCATGTTATAAAGAAGAATCCATGTTAAAAGCAGTTAAAGTTTCCCATCTCTGTTGCAATGTTACCAGGTCTTTTTTTTTTTTTTTTTTCTTCAAAGCTCCTCTTGGTTATGAGAAGTTTCAGTTCAAGCACTTGAATCTTTTTTCAAATGAAGAAAAAGTCTTTATTCTCATAATAAAAATAAGTCTGTTCTGTATTTTACAATATATTTCAAATATTTCCACTATGAAGCATTAATTAGTCCGACACGGTCAATAAGTATACAACATTTTCAAAAGACAAGTGTGACAGGGACACTTAGGAGGGACAATTTGTACAGCCACACTTCACCACTTTTTCAACCTCGTCCACAAATGACGACCCGTCAGTGCATTCAAAAGAATATTTCCGTCTCTTGCTCCTTAGTGGTCCACAGCACTGCCCAGTTGAACATCCTCCTTTACATTCTAGTCTCGATACCTTCTTGGTCGTCTGGCACGCAGCATACCCTTGCTGCTTTTGGTAGTAATCTCGGATTCGTTCCCCTCGACAAGAGATTTCTGTAGAAAACAACATTTAAAATAAGAGATAGACTTTTGAGACACAGGTCAAAGAATGGTTCACATTTCTAAGGAAGATGCTGTGTTTCTAATTGCAGTTGGTATTGATATTTCAAAGTTTGACTCAAGACTATATATTGTAAACTAGTGGTTCTACCAAATATAATTTGATTAATTCTGAGTTTTATTTCCTATACCTCCTATTTTCAGTGAAGTTTATATTATGTATATGTAAACCGTAAATACAAAGCTATTGCAATGACAAGAAAATTGAAAGCTTAAATCTTTTGCTCTTTATATAAAAATACACATCTTCTGTTCCTACATTGCTTGCAGCTGGTTCTATTTACCATAGGGAAATGTTTCAGAGAGCATGCAATTTAATTTATTAGACCTGGAGTTTAATATTATTCAAACTGTTATTTAATACGTTACATTCCACTAACTTCATAAATTACTGAGGTATAAAACCACCTAAAAATGAGACATCTGTTAAAAGTTCTACAACCATATTCTTCTACTCTATTCACATCTATGTACAATACAAAATAAATGCCATCTGGGGTAAGGGAAAGAGAGGGAGAGGGAGAGCTTTGATAGACAAAGGAAAAAGAAAAAGGTAGGGGGAAAGGACATCCTGTTTTCATCCATCTCACCTGCATAATTCGCTGTGATAAATCAGTTGAAGCTGAGAGGTCAAAAGTAGAGTTTGTGATAAAACTAGGAGCAGAATCATTGGATTTGGCTTCTCAGTTGCAGAAGGCAGAGAAACAATAAATACAGAAAGATACAGCAGGTAAAAGGTAATAGTTAAATATAGTAAAAATGTGTTTCTGAATAAAGGCAAAAAGATAAATGTTTTCACAGCAAAACATTTGATGAAAAAAAAAATCCTCAAAATGTAAACAAATTTATGGGAAAAGTTTGATTTTTCTCTCACTGAGATAAATTCTTATGGTAAAAAAAAGCAACAAATGTGTGTATTGTGGGGAAAAAAAAAGTTGGTAATGTATTTGGCTGTTCATGTTTTAATACAAAAAGCTATTTTCTCAGACCAAAACAACATGCTTTTTAATTTATATTTTTTTTTACCTTTATCACAGCTGTCCCCTGTGTATCCACTGCTGCATTCGCAATATGGTCTCCCAAGTCCTGAAAGCCTGCATTTGCCATGTTTACACCTGATGGATTGGCAGGGGTTAAACAGCATTTCCTCTTCATCACAGAGGACTCCCCCATGTCCCTGCAGGCATTTACAACTGTATGAAAATGCATTGATCGGCAAGCAGGTACCATGCACACATCTACAGGGGAAACAAGCCCAAGACAATAAAAATAAATTATTCATCAAAGTTCAGGCTAAGCAACATTAACTACAAATACTTTGGACTGTACTCAGAAGAAATTGCTTTTGTTTCTAATGGACTCTTTCAGTGAGATGCAGTGAAGTGGTTTATAATTGGTATGCAGGTTTACACAAAGCAAGCTGCAGTATGGAACTCTGTCTCACCAGAAAACAGCCACTGTAGATGTGTTATGGAAGACTTTTACAGGCCACAGTTATTAAAACCAACATTTCTTGTCTACCTATACTTTCAGCATGCTTTTGAGAAGAACACAGCAAAACCAATCTACTAGAATTAAGCAGAGAAAAAGAATGCTCACCTGAAATTTTGGTTCTTTTATCATTAGAAAAAAATAAACATCTTGTTACTCATGAAGTATGGGGCTCCCAGCACAAAGACAGGTCAGGGACTTCCTAACTGTAACTTTTCTGACCCAAGCAGTGGCAGTTTCCAAGCTGAACACATGCTCCACCTTCAAATATTGTGCTATCAATTGCCAGTAGAGTGGCCGCATAATGTGTAGGGCAGGTCTTCACTGCAAGCCAACAGCACTCTTGTAGTACTCATCCAGAAGCTCACGCTAGATGAGGTTGGATATTGTCAAGTCTCACACAAGTGATTTAACTATCTACCCTCTCAGTTGAGCTTTGGTAAACTTTTGTGGCAGGCTGTGAGTTAAGCTGCATCTGCTAAGTTCTGAGGTACGGGAACACATTGCTGGTCTTACTTCTCTTCAGAGAGGTGGTGTTTCCCAAAAGGAGGATGTTTAATAACCTGCCCCTAGGTGGACTTAATCTTCTGAAAACATCATCAGTAACTTGAATGAAATCACTTCTCTTTGTTCATTTGGTTGAACAGCGGCAACAACTTTCTTCCTAGAAACAATGTTATTTTCTGTAACTTGTCTTGATACACAAGTTTCCTATCTGAATGCTGCTCCCTAGGGAGACCTCAGTGAAGATTCCTCTGCAGGAAGGCAGAATGCAGTCCTGATGTTCAGGGTCACAGTCACATTCCCTAGTGTTTCCCCCCCCTTAATGTTTTTCCTCCCTGTATTGTAAGATTCCTGAGCTCACAACTCCTTAGTAGTTTGTGTCAGTCACCTAAATAAATAAATGAAAAGCTTTATATATATATATAAAAAAATAAC
>JAAGNO010031076.1:0-44451 GCA_033439905.1 Ceryle rudis
AAAAAAAAAAAAAAAAAAAAAAAAAAAAAAAAAAAAAAGAAAAAAAAAAAAAAAGAAAAAAAGAAAAAAAAGGAAAAAAAGGAAAAAAAGGAAAAAAAGGAAAAAAAGGAAAAAAAGGAAAAAAAGGAAAAAAAGGGAAAAAAGGGAAAAACACAACCAAGATGATCAAAGCCTGGAGCCGTTGCCATACAAGGAACAAGAGAGTGGGCGGGGACGCTGCAGCCTATTGCAGACATTGGTCTCCACCACATCCAGCGGGTGGGTGGAGACTGGCTGCTCCCTGCCTGTCCCAATACAAGGACTGGAAGACACCAGTGAAAGCTGGGAGTTTGGTTCAAAACCACGTGACAGTGACAGTAGTTCACAGAGGCTGTCACAGATCTCCTTGCTGGAAAGCTCTATGGATGCAGGAAGATTACCAAGGAGCTTCTAGGGGAAACTGGAAAAGCATTTGGAAGATGGACCTATTGGTGGTCGCAAAAGAGGATGTAGGAAATCCCTTGAGCTGAAAATGAATTGCCAGTGGCTGGGAGAGATGGGGGAAAAAGTAGGGGAACATCAAATATCTTGCTTTTTTCATTTGCTAGGCATCTTATTTATGGCCACAGCTGGAGGCGGACTGCTGGGCTACGTGGACCTTGGGCTGAACCACTGCAGCTGTGCCTATGGTCTTTTATAATTTGCCTTATGATTTTTTGGGGTTGTGAACTCGCTCATATTGGGGTGTGAATGTGTGAGATCATCTCAATACTTGTTGACACTGAACACAGCATCACAGTTGCAGACTCCTGGCTGGAGCCTCTTAGAAACCACTGCTGAGCAAACCAAGAATAATAACACTGCAATGAAGTGCAGTTGGACAGCGGGTCTGGGAGGCAGCAGCAGTACTGGGGAAATGAGAAAGAGTGAAGATGGTTAAATGACCATGGGCAGGAACAGCCTAATCACAACTGCCTAATGCAGTCCTGCAATATTTTAACAGAAATGTTAGTTTAAAACCAAAACTAACCATAAAACCCCCTAGTCTGAAATACTGTGATAAATTCTAAACCATAGATTTGTATTTATGTTCTCTGGACAGCTCTGTATTTTTAAATTAAATTTCTTATTGAAGGAAGGAAAGCTTCGGCAGCAGGCCCAGCTCTTAAAAGAAAGAAAATTTTTAAAAACTGAGATGCTCATTACAGAATTGGCTCAAACAACAAAACTGAAATTAAGACAGATAAAACTGGCTCAACACACTTTCCCAAGTTACAGGAAACACTTCTCACTCCACAAGCAGATTATCAACCCATTTTCTAACAAATGGTCTCAGGTTATTACAGTGTGAAAATGGTTTCCCACACTGGAGGCAGTTGCAGGGCCTTGTTAGACCCAGTTTTCCAATATCAGAGCTGACCTTCCAAATGCCAGATGTTTGATTTCATACCACATTGTTTTACTCCAGAGGGAAACTGGGCACACACAAAAAAATAGCATCTGCTGAAATAATAAAGCATTTCTTTATCTTTAAACTAAACAGTCCACACAAGAGATAATGAGACTAGGTGGTTTCTCATAGCAAAAAGAGCAAATATGACAAACAGCTTGGATATAACGCAAGTTCTTCTTCCAGTGAAGAAATTAGTGCACCAAACTGCATGTACCACACAACATAGGCTTTCTCCTGAAATACTGTGTGTTTCGTGATTCATTGATTCATGTCACAATAACGTCTAGAGGTGAAAAAGCTCTGCTGAGCTAGGGCTTGTTTGACCACAGAAAATATGCAATTTACTGATGATATCTGCTTTTAGCTTCCCTCTGTGCCCATTCCATCTAGCATCTTGGTCTATTACAGCCCCTGCTGGAAAGTTTGGTTATTTGGTTTATGCAGTAGCTGGGATTTCCCAGCTGAGTGACTGATGCTCTAGCCAAGATGGCAGTTGCAAAAATAGGGGCTATAGCAATACTTACACTCGCATGATTGTCCTCTCAGGAAGCTCACAGTGTTGTTCATCTCTGTTACAATTATTTTAAATGGGGAGGAGAAAAAAACAAAACAAAACAAACAAACAAACAAAAAAAAAAAGAAAAGAAGGAAGAAAATAAAAAAAAGGGCAACTAAAAAACACTTGCTAAGCCACATCTTTGTTGCTAAATTCCAGAAATTTCTGGTTGGAAATAAAGGATTCTTGCAGCCCTGATGATCTCAGCTCAGCAGCCACTGAGACAACAGCTGTAGAAAAAAGCAGGCACACCTCATGCAACTCACTCCAGAGCATGGAATAAAAAAAAAAAAACAAAACCAGAGCTAATAACAGAAACTAACTCCATGTAGAAAGGTGCCAAAAGGATCCACCCTGGAACATGTTGGGTTCTTTACCATTTGAAATGTTTCACTCCATTCCAATTATCCTTTCTAAAAATCTCCAAAGACTTGAGAGTGCATGTCCTTGATATCAGCATTTCTGAGTAGATTCTAGTGCTAGATGCAAGTCTATAAGCTCTGATAAATTCTTTTTAAGCCTGAAATGTATGCACCTGCAATTCCTGAGAACCTGAAATACGTCTGTGATATTCCACAGAAACCTCCTATGTGCAATTGTAGCAGTAAAACTCATTCTGATGCTCAGGAGCACCCTTTGCTTCTGCACACTTCCACTGAAAACAAATCTCACTCTCTCTGATGGCTTCCGTCCATACATCAACTACCCCCAGGTTGGGTGGAAAGGCAGGTGCCCACAATGACCCGATTTTATGCAGAAGTCCTCTCTTTGTAAAGTCTAAAATCCATATAATCTGTGGTCAAGAAAATACCTGGTGCCAGTTTCCTTAGAGATGAGCTGTGTTAACTAGAAGTATCCTACTAACCTTCAAAATACTCCTCTGTTCTCAAGGAAACTGGATCTTATATTTACTCTCTTGAGATCCTTTCTTTTCTCCTATGCTAAAATCTCATAAAGAGATCCTACAATGATAACAGCAGAGGAACAAAAGATGCAATTGAAACAGAGGATAAAGTCTTAAGAGCCAGTGCTCAGCTCTTCCTTCCTACGGGCCTGGATATGTTGGAAATACACTTATTTTCACACAGAAAAATCACCTTGTTATTCCTGTAATCAAAATTACACTGATATATCGAGCTTTAGAAAATCAGACATAAAAAAAATGCAAAATGAAATTCTTCCCTTCTAAACTCACCAAAATTCATGAAGTTTCATAAATAAAACACAAAGATTGCTTTTTGCTGTTGCAACAGTTTCCTCCCTTTTCTCCTCCTGCTGAATGAAACCAGTGCCTTTCTTTATGTGATGATACAGTCAGAGAACCAACTTCTCACTGCTTCTTTCCCCACAGTACTACTCCAAATCTGAGAGGTGCCCATCTTATTATCAGAGTCCTCCTTTACCTTTGAATGAAACAAAGGGCTACTCACTTTAAGGCTGTTTTTTCTCGATTATCCCTAATTATTATACTGCATTTTAGAGTATGTCAATCCTCCTCCCAAACGGTTATATCGTAACATTTTAGTAGCAAAACCAAACCCCAGGGCAGAAACAAAACACCTCTCATTGAAAAAAAAAAAAAGTTACTAACCTAGTTTTTTGAGAAACAATAAACTGTGCTTGTCAATTTTGTGTAGATAAATATGTAGCCTGGATGTTTTCATGATTAATGGAAGATATTCACTGTTTCTAAATACACTTCTTTCAAACCCACAATCCTCTGTCACACATTTGTCCTCCAACAGTTACCTAATATGAAAGTCACTAGAGAAGCTATGCTTTGAGTTATGCTTTGACACTTATTGCTACAATTTCCAGTTTCTGCAGGGAAGAAAGCTGCATACAAGATCACCTAACGCTGCCTTTGCTGCGTAAGAACATCCATCTGTTTGAGAGCACTACCACCGGCGAGCAGCAGTGTAGACCTGGGGGGCTGAAAGTCTCCTGCCTTCTTGACATACAGGCTTCCAATAAGGAAAGCAAACTGCATAAATGACCAAGCAACATCTGAATTTTTTCCAAGGAAAAACCTGAGCGTGAACATCACAGGGCTGACAGCACCTTCCTGCCAGCTGGTAGATAGTCTATGCCAGAACTGTGCAATATGTATATACTGAAGATACATTTTCAACTCATGTTTTATGCATTTGGAAACTATCATTTTATAGTTTATGTTTATATTCATTACTGCAGCTGTTTTATCCCATTTATGTTTTGAGATGGTCACAGATAATCCTGATAAATAGCTGTACTCTGCAGAGCCTACAGATGCTCGTGCGAAGATGGGTCAGGGTCAAGGCCGGGACACATTGGTTTCTGACCTATATTACACTCCTATAAGCAGGTTTACAGTAATATATATTTTTGCTTTACCCTTCTTTGGGAAGGCTACCAATTGCTACATTCACAGTGACTGATAGCATCTGAACCGGAAAAATCCATTTTCCATTCCTGAATTGCAGCAGAATCCCCCTTCTCTTGTCGAGATCTCCATTTAAAGGCGTCTTTAGCAGAGGGATTCTCTGTGGACAGACAAAGACCATTTCAAAACAACAGGGCCATGAAGCAATGAAAGGTTAAAGGCCTCACTAAAGGGATAAAAGTGCAATAGAGTCATCTGGATTAAGACTCTCTCTCGCCATCCTGATGTCTACATCAGGAGGGAAGGATTCAATTTTTTAAAGGCACAAAGATTGCACATGTTGGATTTGCAGCATAAACCCCTGATTATAAAATACTGTCTTTGATCTGAAGACCTCTATCTGATGGTATTTAACAAACATTAATAAGTTATTGTGGTTGGTGGGGTTTTGTTTCTGTGCTACAAAATGTAGCAGAAATGCAGATAAGGAAAAAATCTAACAACAACAAATAAATAGAGGCATGAGCAGAGAACCTGCAGCTCACATTTCTTAAAGCAGCAAGTGGACCTTCAATCTCAGCTGACTTACAGTCTCAGCTGACTGGCCTTACAGGCTTGGTGACTTCAATCTTGCTCCTTTTTCCAAGGCTGCAGTTCTATCCAGCAGACAGGACTGAACACAAACTCATATATAACTAGAGCCAAAAATAGCTCCCCTTAATTATTAAGTGTATTAACTTAAACTGGTTATAAACCCATCATCTTCCTTAAAAAAAAATCCCCTGTTTTTGAAGGCAATGTCTTAATTTGTTGTTAAATTCTTACTCAAGTAGGGTGTAGACAGGGACCCTAGGAAGCAGAAGCCACTTCTTAAAACTCTTCATTGAGCACCTGGCACAACAGTAGTGCCAGGGTATTACCACTGTGTCTTACTAATACTTGCAATGGATTTTCTTCAAGTCCTCGTGTAAAGGTGGCCCTGATACTCACACATATATTTTGTTAATGTCTGGAGAGATTCATATTCCATTTCTGGATCAATTAATACAATCATTTTCATGGCAAGGTCCACTAGGCAGCAGCCCATCTTAGAAGACAAAATGAAGGCTGAGTGGATTTTTATCATTTAACAAGACTGCGCTGGTAACCACATCATCATCAAATATTCCTAATCCCTGCAGTTGTTACACAAATGATAATAGTCTGTACTATATAATTTCATTCTGTCCCATCCTTGTCTTCCAGCTGCTGTCCAAAAGTGATTATAAATAATGGGGCTATAAAAGCCATTCAATAATTAGAAGATTCATTGGCCATATGCCAGCAGTGACAAAAGAGAGTGATTTATGTAAAATGAGTCTGTCACATCTGCCAGATCACAGTTTCATTACGCCTGTGGCTTTAAGGTCACAATTTAACATTGTTACAACAGCCATTTGTCACAGGGGTGCTTGGAAGAAGAGGTGCAATACATCATTGTTTTGTCTGCTTTCTTGTTTTAACTACCACGTAAATAAGTAAAGTCCAGTACTTACATTTGTTATTTCATGTCTCTTGTGAGGTCAGACACAAGAATATATAGTAACATAGAAAACATTCTGGCCAACATCATGGTTGCCCAGAGGTCCACTAAGATCACAGAGTAAAAACATCCGGTTTAAAAGCCTTGATTGTTCATTTGCCTTCTTAAATTCAATATAATCTAAGCATGCTCTATCTTCCAGCCACCCATGAAATGAAGGCACCTTGTAAACCCACAACATGTTAGTAAATTAATTGCTGCGACATTTTCCTAACACAAGTGAACTTATACCCCTTTTATGGCTCAGTGTGCTAAAACGATATTTAAACATTGCCATGGGAGTTCAGCTTAACAATTAACACGGCTCAGCAGACAACTGATTTGATTTCAATTCTATTTTCTTCTCTTTTTTTTCCTCTATTAAAAACAAACAAACAAAAAACACCAATGAACTTTTATTGCTGGGTACAAACCCCCCATAAAGTCCAGATGTTTGGATGTTCCCCATAAATGCTTCAATAATCACATCTGTTACTGGCAATGATTGCTTCCATACCAATGTGGACAGTGTCTTTTGACAAAAACTACTGGTTTCAGGGTATAAACTGTGTCTTTCTTGGAAATGCTACATCCAGTCCTAATCAGTATATTAAATATGTACCAGCCTGCTATAGCCAGACTCCAGATGGATGAACTGCTTACATCAGAGCATAGACATTCCTGTTATTCTAACAAATCCATACTACACCCAAAGTGAAATGCATGCCCATCCTTCACCTACCTGCCTGAAGTAAAACATAAAATACTTTTGATGTTTATGCTTTAAAACCAGCTCAGAACAACAAAGCTACATCCATTGCAAAATCATTCCAGTGGAAGGAAATTATGATAAACTGGAGGGATATGCTATAAAGAATTGCACAAAGTTACAGGATGAACTACCTACACAGCAATAAAACTCAACTTTGATGGAGCACAGTTAAGACTTCAGCAGCAGCCGGGCTGCTGAATCAGCAGAGAGCACTTCAGTGCAGCTAGTAATTCCTGTCTGGAGAATGAATAACTCTTGCTACTTTATTACTAACAGAACTTCTTAAAATATTATTTTAGGTGTAAGTTGTGAATCCGAAGGAGATGTATTCACTCAAAACTTTCAGGTCATGTTCAAAATCAGGAGCAGGCAAGAGCTTTCTTGGCACAGTACCTTTTGGTATTGCTCTCAATCTGCATGGGTGAATAAACCCGCACTGAAGTGGTAATTCAGCATTTGCTGCTACAGAAATGCACTTAACAGATCATAAATCCCCAGTGAAACTATTCTATGAGCATCTAACCTAATCCACTGTATTCACAGGGTGCTCCACCTTATTTTCTGTGCATTAATAGTGATTCATACTTCTAGTGTAAATTTAAACAAATAGTCTTTCAGTTGAGAAGTGCCAAAAAAACCCAGAGCTCAAGCTTGGAGGTTGAAAAGCAGAAATGTAATTTATACACCAGGCTTGAAAATTTTGAACGCTTGTGACAAATACACTTCTGTTGCCCCTAGCTGAATTCAGATCAGCAATACCAGCAAACCCAGCAGAAAGCCCAGCCTTTCTCCCCCTTTGGCCTTTTCAAGCTTCTGGTGCCCTCAAGTTTCAGCCTTGAATTTCTCAAAGCTCCCGAGGAAGAAACATTCTTTCCCCCTCCGATGTCTTTGTGGCTCAGGACAACTTGCGACAGGGCAATCACACAGGAAGGGGAGTGTGGTCTATCACGGATGGGATCTGTAGGAAAGCTGTCGATTACTGTCATGTCCTAGACAAAGTCTGACAGCAGGATGTCCTATAGATCTGGTTAACATTGACAATGCTCTAAAAGAACAAGGAAAAATGGAGAAGGTAAGAGCATCGTTGCAGGCAAACACACCCTGAAGCTTTAAGACACTACAATATTAAGCCATTTGCCAATTCAAGCTCTCTTTTTGTGGGAATTCAAAGGAGAGCCTGGATAGGCATAGTTCAGTCATTTGTGAGCTACTGCATCAATGAAGAACTCAAGAAGAAATTACTATTTTCTTCCTCAAAATATGGAGGTTTGAGCTTGTTGATTTTTTTGTGTGTGTTTGGTTTTTTTGTTGTTGTTGTGGTTGTTAAGAGCACAGTTGAAGTACATCTGCAGTCCTGGATGCCTTCTGTGTCTGAGCAGGTCAAGTGTCCAGTGTTAGTGGCTGACACAAGTTGCTGGGCATTGCTAAAGCTGTATTCATGTGAAGGAAAAACCTAATTCTGTTGATCTTTGCTGTAGGCTGAAGCAGGTTTCCATATAGAGGGGTCCTACCTTAAAGTAAAGGCATAAGGAAGAACACAATAACATTTTTCTGCTCCTCTCTTCTTAAAGCATGTGGTATCTTTGGTGTCTGCACAGAGCCTATAGCACCATGACACTGAATAAGGGATGACATTTCTCCAGAGGAAACTATAACTGCCCCAAGAATGTCTACAAGGCGGGAAAATATGAAACAAATATATGGGGAACTTAAAACATGCAGCCCAGGCAACAAGAACATATGATGAATAGAAGAGGGAAAAGAAAGGTCAGAAGTATTAATGACTGTTGGCCAGAGATACCTCTAAACCACATCTGAACTGGTCAGGCACAGTGCTTCAGAAACATGGCTTTACTGCATCCATAGAGGTGCTGGCAGATATAGAGCCAGCCAGGGTACTTCTTGACTACAACACAGTTAATCATGAATTCAGCAAACTAGAAGCTGGAGATTAACCACTACTACTCTGCTATTGGCTCATAGGAGGTCCTCTTTTCTTCCCTCATGCTATTTTCAAGAAATGCTGCAAGCTCCCTGCTTATCTCAGCTTTTTGGTTTCCTTTTTCACTTTGACAAATCCACAGACACACAACAAGGAGAGCACCCAGGCTCTCAGGTGGTCTCCAGGAATGACAGCAGAGAGCAAGGTGAGAGAAGAGACCTGCTGGAATCACAAAAGCTGAATATTTTCCTACTAAAATGAAAAATCTCCAAGATAAATCATAACACTGATTAATAGCAACACCCTATAAGATTTCCACAGGAAAGCTCAAGAAGGTAGGTGTGCAAGGAACAAAGTAAGGCAACATCCTCTCGACTTGTTTTCAATGAAATCTGGATTAGCATCACGCTAAACACTTTAGACAGTTCTGTGGCAGATCAGTGTTGAACTAGAGGCTTAAGTTAACTGGCTGACAATCAAGCTGTAACATTAAAGTCACATCCATAAATGCTTCCTCTTGGCATTGACCTTAAACCAAGTGCCCAGAGCAAAGCCTCAGCTCTGCAAAACTTTACAGAAAGATAGACCCAGAAGTGAACTTAGAGAAGCAGAGACATTTCTCTGAGGAAGGCATTTTGTCTTGTGTACAAAGACACTGCTGTGTCGGGGCTTTTCACACTGAGTGTTCCAGCAAGAAAGAGCACTGAGGAGTATGAAGTGGTCATAAGTCGTAAGAATTGTTCATGTTGCCACGTAGACTTTAAAAAAAAAAAAAAAAAAAACAACCCAACAAATTAAGAAAGACGAGGGAAAAAACCTCCTACGCATCCAAAGTAAATGCAGAATGAAATCATTGTAAGAGAGTGGCACGGGATGCAGCTTCTTTCCATGAGTGGCTCTGAAAGATTCAGGCTGAGTGGCTGATGCCACCCCTCTGCACTAAGCCTTTCCATCAGTGAACACAGCCCAGGCTATGTGAGCAACCCAATCTTCTGGTCATACTTCAACAGGAAAGCACAGTCTGCATGGGAGCCACCTAACAGCATTTGTCACTGACACCTACTCAGTGACAAATGCTGTTAGGTGGCTCCCGTGCAGACTGTGACACCTACTCTATAAACTGTGTTGCATGAAGCAACCTGGATAAGGGAGCATTGTTTCTGTTCCTTTGCTCCAACTCAAAGCTGCCAGTGAGTCTTTCTTTTTCTGGGATGCAGGGAGGACTTACAGAAGGCAGCAGAAGCAGGATGGGAGGTGAAGAAGAAAGCCTAGATAAAATAGTAAGAACAGGAAAACCAAAACAAAGAGCACTTGCAGTCTTTCACTCAAAGGCAACGACCCGTTTCTGGAAATTAGATGCATATCACTGTATGTCTCCTGAAAGGAGTTACCATATGTTCTAAAAGTAAGATATAATATTTGAGCTGTAAAAGCCAAATCAGCTTGAGAAACAGACGGCATTACAATGCTTTAGCAGAACAAGCCCCACATAACAATATGCCAACAAAGTCATTTTCTAGAACAGCACTAGGAAAATATTTGCAAAATCTGAAACTCATTCCCTAAATACAGCATCTGATTCTTCCAGGAAAATGGAAAAGAAGTGACATATATGCTGGTATTGGGGAATTCAAAGTAGCAATTCATATTCTTTGATTTATTTATTTATTGCTTGATTTTCTCTGTAATTTAAGCATGGGTAGTGGTTTTTGGTGCTTTCTTTTTAAACCTGACCTCAAACTCCTTCAGCAGCCAAATTAAATCCTTGTTCTTCCTTGACTGCTGAAGGGACAAACTCCTATTGCCTAGCCAGGTCACCTCTGAATACTAATCACAGCTTGATAGTTTTTCGTTCTGCCCTCACTGCCTCCCAGGCATCTGTCAATATTAACGGCCTGATTTCCAGAGGTACTGAACATACAAAATCCAATGCTGAGAACCTGTGATGGTCAGGCCAGAAATGCATACTAAATGCAGACATTGTCAGAATACTAGAATTTTGATGTTGCTTTTTTAATTATATTTTCCTCACAAGTATCTCTATCAGATAGCAAATGTTGTCCTTCTTGGAAGAAACCAGCTAAAAAAGATTTAAAAAATCAAAAAGCACTCAACTAAGGTTAACCTAAGATAGACTTTTTTTTTTTTTTTAATATGACCACATATTTCTGTTTGTGGTCACACAGAAAAGACCTCAAGGTACTAACATAAATACATAAAGGAAGCACACAAACAACACCACTTTGTGATTTAGAAAGTCCAGGTCTCAAAGTTGAAAATAATTATAAGCGAAATCTGTAGGGGAAAAAACCATTTAAATGAAAAAACATGTGTAACAGTTGGGAGCTGCTGAAACACACTTTACAAGAGGCATAAGAAGCCACAAAAATTGAGTAGGAAGGTTACACTGTTTAAAAACCCAACCTGGCTTATAGGGAAAGCTTTTTTCATTTTATGTTGTAGACAAGGGGAAAATAAGATCCAAAAAATTGGAGTAGCTTTGGTTAATTATTTTAACTGTAACCATTTTTGTCTGTTTTTTAGTCTACGATTGGAAGTGGTTTCTGATGGTTGGAGGATAATCTCCATCCCTGGAAAATGTTACATCGAGATTGAATGCTTTTCTTGAAGAAACATGTTCAAGTTTAAAGAGAAATTGATTCAAACTAATTCTGTAATGTCCTGAGCTATTACTTGCAAATCTAATTTACACAGACAGTGCTGAACAGGCAGGTAAAGGATCTGGAAGGATGGGACATCCAACAGCAACTTAAAACAGTTCAGAACAAAATGATGCAATAAGCTAAATCTTTTCAATTACTCAGTTGACCAAGAACCTACACAAGTTCAGAAAACCTCACTGGTAAAAGGAAAGAGGTAATGTGGTGATTCTGTTGTAAAAGCAATTCAACACACAGCATTGTGGGCCTCCCTTTTCTGCAGAAAATGGAAATTAAATTCTAAAATAAGATTTTAAAGCACTGACAGAATAAATGAGTTGGCTGGAGCAAGCAAGAACTAAGCCAGGCCAGTTTGTTATGTGTTTTAATAAACTACTACCACAGCTTACTGGAAAACCTTCAATTGTCAGCTAAAGTAAAGCGAAGGAGGGCAATGTTGCTGCTAGCTCTTCCACATACAGTCATGTAAAACAAAAATGCTCTGATTCTCAGGACTCTCTCTTCCATGTAGAGCAATGCTTTTCTTCTGTAACCACCACGATAAAGGGTGGTCAGTGACAGCAGCTAAAAAATCAAAAAACTTGTATTCAAAAACAAAACCTAAATGAACCTGAACAGCTTTAGTCTCCAACATAAATTTAATACCTCATAAAAAGCAAGTTTGGCAATAGAGAAAAAAATAATAACGTACATGAAAACACTTACTAGACTTTGTAACAAGCATCTTTTTTTTGCCTTGGTCACGAGATCTTGTTTTCTTAATGTGTTTAGGAGCGCCTGTATCATGTTTCTGTCACCCTAACTTTTCCCCTCAAGAAACAAGTATGAATATTACAGATGGTAAAATCCACATTTTCTCAAACAGGAAATAAATGTTTATACGTGGCATACAGCAAAATATATATATCCAGAGACAATAGCTACAAGATTTAGATTTATTAGTGCAGGGCAGGAATTTCTAATGGGAAACACATTTTTGTGGATAAGAACTTTAATTACAAAGAAACAGCATACAAATGGCTCCTTTAGATGTAAAGCAGAGCAGTTCCGCAACGGAATCAAAAGGACATGGACTCTTTTGGTGAAAAATAGAATACTAGAATAAATAGAAAAGCTTAACTCAAGTGTATGGCAGCTTAGACATTTTCCATGGAATGAGTTTGATCACAAAAAGGCATTTGTCAAAATGAAGAGATTCTGCAGGAATGTGACATTTCTGCAGAAGTCAGACATAACTCTCTGATGGCACTTTTCATGTTGCACTTCAGCTTGCCAAGCTACCCTGATGCTGGCCACCAGTTCATAAGTTTCCAAGCTCTGGCCAGTCAAGTCCTTCTGCCCACATGCCTCATATCTCTCCCCTTCTTACAGTCATTAGAAAATTCATACTGCAGGAGTAAGAATTAGCACATTAATCTCAAAGTGATGGCTTACGAAAGGCTGCAGATACCCAGGTTAGATCTTCGCAGTGCAAACAAACAGGGACCCAAAGCACCAGCAGTTCTGTTTTGAAAACACCAAAAACTGGCACCTCCAGAAAGAACTTTCACAGATTCTGGTTTGGTAGAAAAGGAAATACAGGCGCTTTTTGGCAAAAGAGGCTTTCCTTGTATGAGCACATCTACTTAGCTGCAGGCATCTCACACTAGAAACAATTAACTGGAAAATACAGGACCAGAAGTGGTCAGAACAAGTTTCCCAGAATTCAAAGTGGAAAGAAACACTGGTTTCATTCCCATTACACTACTGTTTGTAGCGGCAGTCTTCGTGGCTTTCTCATATATCCACAATGAATGGCTTTTGTGAAAGATTAATAGGAAAAGCAGAGATGAAATGTTTAATCAGGCTTTGCTGCTGGCTTTGGCTTCACAGGATTTTTCCCATTTTGCAGGATGCAAGTAGACCTGACCACACTTTATGCCCATTTTGCCTGGTAAGTGTTGGCTCTCCAGACTCACATGGTTCTAACCAATTTGCAATTCTGCCAGGAAATCTACATGCTCAAGCATCAACTTTACTGTTATTGCCAGTAAAACCAATTGCCACTTTATTTTTTAAATAATTTTGAGAAGCATTCTAACAACCCAGCTGAAGACAACAAGAGATGCAACAGAAAACAATAAAAATCAGCATTAAATGTCTAAATATTAATTATTCCTCCTCACCTTTTTATTCTTATTATTTTGGAGAGCTTTCCTTGTACTTTCTCAGTTGGTTTGCTAACAAACGTTCAGCCCCACTTAATCAAACGCATTTGGATAGAGGTCTCTTCCTCTGATTTGGAAATGGAAAGCTCTAATCAGCTTAACCTCAAATTAATTTTATGCTTCTTTCACTTCTGGGAGTGCACAGTCAAAGCTCTAAAAGTTCTCCAAAGCTGAAAGACTTTTCTAGCACCACAGGTACACTGGAGCCCCTTGTACTCCATCTACTACTGGAGGGGAAAATTATTTTGCAAAGATCTAAAGTAATCTACCAAGAGATGCAAGGAAGCACAGCATTGGCCTCGTATTTCTGCTGAGTGAATGTTACTGTGGTTTCTGCTCCTATGCTGCTTTGGGACTTGGGAAAGCTCTACCTCCACTCATTAAGTAATTGGGAGATTTTCTGCTGACTTAAAAGGACTTTGGGTCAGGACCTCCCAAGCTTGGCAAGAAAAGGTATCAGACAAACAGCATGCAAAAGGAATAGCTATTTATCAGAGCAGCAACCCAGAATAAGGCACTGCTCCCACTTGAACACAGTCCCACTTTAAGAGTCTGAGTCAGGGTAGATGAACGTAGGGAGGAACTTTGGAAGACAGAGGTTTTCTTCCATAAAATCAGTTTTGAGCATAATGCACAATAGGCATCCAGGAACCACAGATGAGGAGTTCACACAGGCAACCCAAAATCCCAAGTCTCCTCCAGACAGGAGCTGCACTATTGTCCACAGCTCTGTGCCAGTCACACTCCCCTGCTAACAGGCTTCGTGGTAAGGTTCTCAGCTACCTGGAGATAGACTCTGCTTCTGTTTCTAGGCAAGTCCAGCCAGGCTGGCCTGCTAAACTTTCCGTCTTTGACATGCTGTGAGTTTGCACGCTTCCCTCCTGAGAGTTTTAAAATGATATGCCTAAATATTATCAACACCATGTACACACAAGCCTACGCTGCCAGCACATAAATGGCAGATGCGTCTACACAGGCTGACAATTGATTTACTCATAATTTGCAACCCCTTCCAAAGGAACTAGATTTCCTAGCAATCAATGAGAAAATAACCTTGTTAGCAAATAAGCCAAGGTTCTTTTAAATTAATCAGTTCTTTTTCATCCAAACAGTACAGATAATGAAAGAGATGATGACATTTTACATGACCTATAAAGAGTAGAGTTTCTATTTTAGGCTCTCCTTCATAAGGGTGCCAGGATGATTACATTTTGTTTACTGGACAGAATAATCTCTTATTTGTTAAGGCTTGAATGTAATTTTATACAGTACAAAATTTTATCTTCTATTGTCTTAATTATCATCTGGAGGGTTGAAACATGAGATGATGGCACAGAACAAAATGAATATTAATGTGTTCTATCTGCAATTTAAAGAGAAAGGACTTAGAGCTTTCTTTTGCTCATGTGCTTAACATGCCACATCAGACTACTGAATTATATCCTATTTAGCTATTATTGTTTCTCTGAGTAGCGTGAAGACAACAGACATGAACCTTTTGTATGCTCCCTACATTTCAAGCGTTCAAATACACAACCTTTTCCTCTAATTTCCTTTTATGTTGTTTGCTAAGAAGTTTGAAAATATCTCCTGCTTAGAACGGTGGGCAAGGCTACACCAGGGTTTTTAAAGCTCTTTATAAGATGCCTTTATCACGGAGGGCACGTTCTCATGTCATGTGAAGGCACAGGCAGCGGGAGCGTGTCTTACCTCTCATGTAACTCATCTGCTAGCTACTAGCGAGTGAATTCAGAGCCCAGGAGGAAAAGGTGCATGTATCCTGAGAAGAGGTGGGGGGAAGATAAAGTCTGAGATGGTAGATGGTGAACAGTTCACAGTGACATTAGTGGGTTTTCTACCTTTCTAAAGAAAAAACAGAGGGAGCTTAGTGTGCTGATTTTTAATTCAAACAATCGTAATAGATGGCCTGACTAGTTCAGAGCGATATCAAAATATCAATAGTGACTGAAAAAGTCAGCACTTAGATGCTTTAGCAGAGAGGTGACCAGATGATCTCTAAAGGTCCCTTCCAACTTTTCGATTCTGTGATACAATGCTCCGTGATTTAATTCTTTTGCAGTTTCATCCTGTTGTACCGATGCTGACCTTTCTAGGTCCAAAAAAATGGGAGAACTGATAGAGTTATTCTCACTTGAAGAGGAGAAACTAGGTTGGATTTTGTTTCGGGAGCTTTTTCAGCTCCATACACAGTGTTAGAAACTTAAAATAATTAACAAAAATCAAGAGAGAGGAATACCAGTCATAGAAGGTTGGTTTCTAATTTTAAACTGATACGACAGTCAAGCTGTACTGACATAAAAAAAAGCAAAAAAAAAAATCTCTATTTCAGGGAGAGAAATTGAAGTTGCCTGAAAACATAGAAACAAAGTTTTCATGGCTTAAAAAGATAATTCCTTTTAAATTTTGTTTTAATTTAAGGTTTGACTTGGCTCCCAAGGACTCCAGAGGTAACTGCAAACACAACGACACTCTAAGAAATCTTTTTCCCCTTATGCTGTTCCGTGTCATGACTATTTTAAGACCAGGCTTGTGTGCATCTAAACAACAATTGCATCATAGTTTTTTCTCTTTGTGGTTCTTTTTGTTTGTTTTTACTGCTCCTGCAAAATCCCCAAAATGCCTAATTCTGCTTTAGCAGCTCCAAATTCAATCAAGTGGATTAACTTTATGCCCACCTAAGCAGCAGTCAGAATACGAAAATGTTCATCAGCACAGGATTTCTGTTGCAAGTCTAGTTTCACTGAGGGACAGGACAAGACAAAACAAAGACAGCACTGTACACACATTGTGTCACCATTAGGATAGTCCACCTGCAGCAGGAACACTCACCATCTGAAAGCTCCCCTGAAGCCAAGGGGCCATAGTCTCATTAGACTAATAAAACTACTCTGCAGTATATTCACTGTGTAGAATTACAGCAATTAAAAAGTAAGAAATGTATTTTAAAGGTATGAAAAGTTTGAGAAAACCCCTCCAGTAAAACACAGAAGAGTGTGAATTAGGTGCTAATTGTCACCATCACTCCATTCAAACCCAACAGGAGGCAAGAGGGGATGGGTTTGAGGCACCCCACAGCTCCAGTTTATGGAGAGGGGTGTGAGGGAGGTTTCTGAGGGTTTGCAATGGTCTCTCCCAGAACCAGTTGCCTCTGGGACACCAGCACTTCACTCAGGCTCAGAGCCCTGAGTGTTTCCTTCCATGGCCAGCAGCTCCTTTGGAAAACTCTATACACTGTTCTTCTACCAATCTCACACAGGCTTAAAACTCCAGGTCACCATCACCTGTGTGAGAGCTCATAAACAAAAGTCCTCCTACTATATTTCCAAACTGTTTAAACACACAACAGCATGTGCAGAACCATATCTTCTGCTTACAGGATAACATAGGACATTCATAGCTGAGCACTTACAAAAAAAAAACCAATCAATACCTGCATATGTGCATTGCCACTTCCTACAATCAAAGAATAAAGCTACTCAAAAGACATCTATCTAAAAATAAATAAATAAATAGTGGAATTAACAGCCAAACAAAACGCAGATGAGAATGCAGGTAAGCTGAGGGAAACTGACAGCAAAACATATCTGATAAATGATGAAACCATACTTTGCTGCAGATTATTGTCTACTGAACAGAAGGGCTGAAGAACACAAACACTCCAGTGTGATAGCTATAAATCAGAGTTTAATGAAATGATAAGCTATTTATGTAAAGCATTGATGGCTATGGCAATTCATTTGCACAAAGTGAAAATAGAGTAGAAAGTTGTCAAAATACAAATACAGCAGTGACCTATTGACACAGGCTCAAAATGTGAAGAGGAGAGTCAAGTTCAAGACACAAGGGCTACAATTACTGCAGTGTTCTTGTAACAATATTTCTCTCTTTAGAGTGTGATTTTCCATCAAAAGGCAGATCTAAAGAACTCATTACCAAGAAGAAAAACGAATCAAACATTGTTGAAAAGAAGGCAAGAAACAGGCAACTTATAATTTGAGTTAAGATTTCCTGCCGGAGAATGCCCTTATCTTTCCAGGCAAAGTAGCAAAGTGATTTTACAGGAGAATATAATTGAGAAATACATCACACAAAAGGGCTGCTTATATGCCTACCTCAGTGGAAGATACAGAGTAGAAATAAGTCCCCTGGAAAAAACGAGTATTGCACATCAGTGTTGCCAAGTGTCCGTGCTTATCTATGAAATAACATGTTTAAATCTGCTTCTAAGGAAAGTCACATTACTTCCCCAATTAAAAACAAAAACAAAAAAAGGCATTTAATTTTAACTTACTACATTTATGATACACTAAACATATCCACACCAAAGCAAAAGGAAGTACTTGTTCCTGATCTGGTTAAGACATTGGTTATTTTAACCATCAAGTTTCATTTTGAAAGGATTTGAGCAGCTTTACTGTCCAGCAGACATGAATATTTCTGTGCTTGTATACTATTTATAGAAGTGCATGAAGCAGAGCACCACTGCAACACCAAAGCACAGGCCATTACTCTCACTGGCTTTATCACATGGACAAACTAACGCAAGCTAAACAAGCTGTACACTGCTCTCAACCTATCTGACTGACTTTTTTTTCTATACATAAACACATAGTTTTATTTTTTCTAAACCATTCTGGTTTCCATAAGCAACACAACAAATTGTTTTGATCTTCCTATGAACAGAAGATGAATGGATTAGATATTCTCTCTGCGTCCGAGAGCAAACATCCAATAGAAGCTTTTGAACAACCTGTTTCAGTAAGAATTCACCTTTTACTTCAGCCTGATTGCTTTAAGAAAACTGTGTTCAATACTGCAAGCAATACAGCTCAGACAACAAAAGGAATTACTAACACCAGGAGAAGGCTGACTTGACTCAGTCGGTAACAAAGAACTAACCTGGGACTCTTAAATGCATGCATGCAAACATACACAAATCTATTAACTCATTTATTTAGGATCATCTTTTGTTCCTGCATTAAAGAACATAAAATGGGTGAAAGGACTACAGGTGCTCAAGGGGAAGACAAAAAAAACGGTATTTGACAGGTTTCAGTTCAGTTCTTCTATTGGCTATTCCAGGAACTTACTAATGCCAAAGGAGTTATGTCTGCATAAGCTAGAGGAAAATCAGAGCAACAGTGTAAGCTGCCTGCATTAAAGACAGCAGCCTGCTGTGGTTGTCAGTATAAGAAAATCATACATCTCTGGATAGTGTCTTCTACAACTCTTCCCTCATAATTTCTCACAACGATTTTCTCCTCTTTTGCATTTTACAGCTTAAAACTCTATAAAGCTTGCCAACTCCACCTTGGTTGTTCCTTCCTGGTAAATCATTAGAAATGACTGAAATAGTTCTTTGCAAATGAACTCTATGCCATCCCTTCAGCTCCCATTAAATGCCACTGTGAGTATTATGCGCCCTGAAAATGAAAATCATACACAACATCTTCCTCATCCAAGCCCTTCACCTAACCAAAGCAGCAGGCTTGATATTAAGCAAATTCCTGATTTTACAATGGATCCTCAATTAAATATCACTGAAAACATTTTTGAGTTATACTTCAAATATGGTATGTGTCACAATGTTGTGGGGGAACTGAAAAGAGGAAAAAAAAAAAATGAAAACAGCATGGCTTGTCATCACTTCCATAATTTAATTGAGAAAATATTACAGAAATATAAAAGTGAATGGATGGGGGTTTAGGAAGACAAGGTTCTTTTTATTCACTATCTACAGTTTAGATAGAGCAGAGTAGCAAGAAATGCTAATGGATAAACATGTTAACTTCATGGAGGTCCTTCGGTGGTTCAAGTTTGCCCTTTAGCCTTCTACATTTTAGAGAGTTCCAGCCTATCAAGTGAGTGATTGCTAATCTTGTGGAACCTTTCAGGACCACAAAATCTCCTTTTACTGGTATGCTTCAAATGCCATGTTCCTCTTGCTAAACATGATAAAATGGTCCACAACTCAGGAGAAAGATTTCTTGATGTTTAAGTACGCAGTGACTACAGAAGTAAATGACAGAAGGTGAGAGAGAGAGATACAAGTACATGATGATGAGGATAGACAATCTTTAAATGGAAGGGACAAGATGGGGGGGGGGTTAAACTATTTTTTCCTCTTTTATGGTTTTTTTTCCTCTTTTTTTTTTTGTCTGAAAGAGACTGTATCTTTTTCAAATACTTCAATTAAATTATCCTACTTTTCACCTTGTTGTGCCCTTTTCTTTACCAAACCCTCCTGTCTGCTCTGATGAGAAGTTCTGTGAACTGCCAGCCATCTTCCAATATCATTCCTGCAGTACCAAGCACCTTGAACCTCATATGACACCAGTAGCAATATCCACAATAAACATATATATGCTACATGCATCCTTTTCTTCTGCTTGAGAATACAAATTTATCTTGGTGGCAGATTTGTATTTGATCTAACTTCTCCAAAACGTAACCAGACATCTCAGGAATAACAAGGGTCTTGAGAAACACAAATAACCACCGACATACATCTTCTGGCAACTAAGCAGAAATAGTCTAATTGTTTCATTACAGGCCAGTACCAGACCTGATTGTCTTCTTTGCTATACAGAACCAAAGAGCAGCAAATGTCAAGAGTTACTGTTACTAGCATATCTAAAGTGCAGAACAAAATAATTTCCCATCAGTTCTGCTATGAAGGGAGGACAAGTCTAGGATTGTAACTTTCATGCTGAATAGCATCACTGAAATTAAAGGCAATTCAAAGTAGAACCATCTAATAAAACAGTGAAGGGAAAGCAAAAAAGTGCCATAGCAATGCAAAACAGCAGGCCACGCAAACTGGATGAGGCACCAAAGAAGAATGTGTTCCAGTCTTAACATGGCTGCAGGTGGCTAAAATGGCTGAAAAGCTTTTATCCTCTTTGTTGTAACTTTTAAGATCCGAGAGCATCTTGAGCTACTTACTAGCTGCAGTCAAAATGCTGCTAATAAAAGGACACAGAAAATTACTAACACAAGTTTGAAACTTTTTTCACATTGTAGGATTCAAGTCACATCTGTTATTTCCTTGATCAAAAAAAACCAACCCTACCACCAGTGTGTTAAGCTCTCATTTTTTTAATATATATGTGTGTGTATCTTAAAAGATACTGTGATTATGATCTGTTGTGTAGTCGTATCTGTAACGTACATTTGGAAATTAATGCAACATATTCTTGGATGTAGGGCAGGGAAGCACTTGGAATTCAACATATGAAAAATACCGATTCAGAAGGACACGGGGAATGCACACACACAGAAGAGGAGGAGAAAACAATCCACTCGCGGCCACTCGATTCCCTCACCAAAGCACTCTTAGCACTCTTGGCCTTGGAAGAGATACTGCAGTGAGCAGCAGGGCTATGAGAGTCATAGAAAGCACTGAGTGAGGAACTGTTGAGGGCACAGATCAGTTCTAAAACATTTTGTGAACACATTCGTCCATTTAGATTCTATCCTCACGGTGTGGTTTTATCACACAACATTATAATGATTTATTATGCTATAAATTATTTCGAGACCAAAGACGAGAACTGTGCATTGAAATGCACAGGGCAACCATGAAAATCTCAAAATCTGTCAACAAATGAAACTCATTTAGAAGAAACTGAATACAAAGGGCAGCTCTGCAACTGCACAGCGTAGAGCAGCAGGGAATTGGTGCTATAGCATGAACTTGAAAGTAACTGTCAATTTAGCATTTCTCATGACTGAAAGCCATACAAACCCAGGGGTCTTGAGGCCAAGCAGAGCTGTCTGTCTGGGATGAGTATCCAACCTGACCACATTGTTACCAGGTTCAGTCTGCAACTAACTGGGAAGTTGTTCATGGAGCTCTGGCACGCTATGGCTGGTAACAGTAGGGAATGAATTAAAATAAAGATTAGGTCTTCTTTTTCACACAACCCCATGTTTTGCTTGTCTACATAGCTAACTAAATTAAATAAACCAGCGGCAAAGTGGAAAACTAGAAAATTCATCTAAGTAAAACATACTAAAATACTCCCAAAACAAGCATTGTAATTGTAATTTTTCCCCTCTACACGACCAGGAAGGAATCACTCTCCATCTGCCTCTGGCATGACAGCACCATCCTGAAAATGCAGCCAGAGACGTTCATTGCTATTGTAAACTCAGTATTTCTGCCCATTTATCTTTCTTTACCACACAGATCTGAAGTTTTAGGCAGTTCAGCTGCCTGTTTGGGTCACTCAAAAACTTACAAGAGTTCTCAAGAAGTCATATTGGAATACAATAGCACCGCTATACTGCTATTAACCTAACTGATTGTGTAGCTCTACATTATCTAACATACCCTAGCAGAAATTCATCACGTTTTTAAAGAAAAGCCATTCATCCCCTTTCTTTTGCTAGAACAAATCTGGCCGCTTCTCAAAATAAAAACAGGCTGAGAGAGATCCAAACTCTTTGAAGATATTGATTCATAGCCTATCGTCTCAAGGACTTTTTTACTTGCAATAACCTTCAATAAAACTTTCAAAAATATTTTTTTTCCTGTAATGCAAACTGTCAACTTCTGCATTGCAAACACTCAGTTTCCCACATTTCATTCACTTTATTGTAGGCAAGGGGCTTTGTCCTACTGAAGCACTGCTGGGAATGCTTTGGTTGTCATTCTAATTCACTACCAGTTGCAAGAGAAGAACCACTGTTTTTCCAAAACAAAAGGTAAAAACCACTTTATAGTTTCTGGGTAAGCAGGTTAAAGTTGGACTATAAACGTTTTACAGCAATGGCATCTATTTACACTAGAAAAAGTACCATGGATTTGAATCTAGGCCACCATTACACATGCACTGGTATTCTATTTAATATTCTTTTCATGGCACTTCTAAGTACATTTGATCTCTTTGATAGCTCCTTGGCAGTACTTTTTCATTAGAATCATTATCTAAAAATCTTTTAATTTTTGTTTTAATACACAGAAACTTATTGTGAAGCTGACTTAAACACCACTAAAGCCACTTGGAATAAGGAACACAAATGCACTAATCTCCACAAATTCTACCTTCTGAATACAGCTTTTTGAATTGCAGATTAGGGGAAACAGAGATGACTAGGAATGCACAGGTATTCTTGGTCAGTAATGGAAAGTTACTTCTCTCCTTCCCTAGTAAAGATTGCACGTTAAACAAGCCAACAGGGATCTTCAGTCTGCAATTAATAATTAGGTTTGCTTACATGTTCACTTGACAAAAGAATTACAGGCTATGAATGAATAGAATAATCTTCCAAGCTGAATTTATTAGTAGTGTTTTGTTCAACGGTGACTTTTCTGGATCTCAAATCCAGGATTTTCATCACATACCTGTCACATGAGTTAAATCTGTAAAAGAAACAAATCATAGCATACCCCAGAAAATGCAAAGGATTTCATGTGACAGACACATTATCCAGTAGATCTACTTCTGAAAAATTTGCTCTTCTGCAACCTGGAAAGAAGGGAAGAAACCAAGTTCCTGAGATACCAAGATTAGAGTCACATCCAAGTCATTGGACTAACTATGGTATGACTCATTTTAAATTGCCTCCACTTAGCTTCACCCTTGGGTTTTACTACGAGACACAACACTTTCTGATATTTGGCACTGACTGTCAATTCAAATTAGATTAAACTGTAACAACAAAGTCTGGGAGACCCTGTCTAGGAAAACAAAAATAAAAAAATAAATAAAAGTATATACTTGAAAAATAAATCATATTCTGCTGCCCAGGGTGGGAAAAGCAGAGCTGTCATCTGCTAGAACAGAGATAAATTACCATGGCTCTATCAGAGGGTCCAATACAGGACTTGGTATTATGTACAGTCTCAGGATATCTTAATAGCTTCCTGCTCTCCTAGAAGCTTATAGCCCAGCCCGAATTCCACACACATAATCCTTCATCCTACATAACGAGGTGATTGTTGCATCATTGACAAATGCAGAATAAAAAATGCAGGCTTTGGTTATGAAATATGTTAACCAAGAATCAAAAAATGATTAAACTCAAGGAACAGGAACATGAGAACTAATTTACTTTGCATTCATGAAATGTTAAGTCATTTACATAGCAAGTGAAGAAACATCTCTCACAACTATGGTAACATCCTGCCTTTAAAATCTCCAAATCCTGTCCTTGGTCTCCCTGCCCAGATGCTCTCATGAGAAGAATTATGGTTGGATTCCGAGTACTGATAGAGTGGAAAAGGTGAAAAGTATGAAAGAGAAACTAAGCTCAGATATCACAAACATCAGTAATTTAACTGACAAAGAACATTGTTGTTGCATAGTGATCCATGGGTAATAGCTGTTTACTAAAACTCAAGACTTACAGAAATATCTTTGTCAGTTTAATGATTTTCACTGTCGTGAAGAACTGGATCTTAATGTTAGAGGATATCTACATCTGACTATGCTGCTGTTAGGTTTTAAAGTTACATAGAAAAAAAACCAACACACTAACATTCTTCAAAGCATGACATGAAATCTTCCTTTTAGCAAAAGCAGAAATGTCATTCTGGGACACTCTCTGCAACAAAGCAACCCTATCTCTACATCGCCTTAAAAGCATTAGAAAGTTCATTTAGCAGGTGTACCTGGGACTCCAGCTGTGCTCAAACTTACAGCGCAGCAGTGCCCAGGGACGCTCCTGTGCCCTAGGCCATGACTGTCTTTACTATTAAGCTGTTAGAAGGGTCCCTGGCACAATTTTGGCCTGTGCCAACTATCATTTTCCCATGCAATCCCAAGCACAGTTTGAGAGTTGGCACCGTTTCCAGTCCTATGGGAATGTTTTGGAGGTTAAGAGACTTTTAATGCTATGGATGTGGGTCATTCTGTACCAGCTGGCCTCACTGCCTGAAACATTCATAGGCACATTTACTAGCACAGAGGTAAGCTCTAATACAACATTAATTGCAAAGTAAACATTGTTTGTTATGGGGTTTTTTTTCCCATTTCCCCCCCCCCAAAAAAAAAGAAAGTTCTTGAGACATTTCACAACACTGAAAGCTAGGAATTTTTTTTTAAACACATTCAGAGTTTGTTCAGTGACAGCTGTTTCCAGGATTTCTCTCTTGCAATGTCCTAGAAATTCAAGCTAACTAAACAAAAGCTTGTATCATTCAAAGTGCTCTGATAAATAGCTGCTGAAAACTTCAATGCTTCTGATTCAGAGAGCTTACAGAAGCAAAGGCATTTATATTCTGAAGCTACATTTGTAAATTGTAGAAGCATCATACCGTGACAACAATCTTATAGGATAAAATAATCTTTAATAACAGGGAGAGTAAGTCTATATTCATGCTTCTTGCTTCTAACAAGCATCAAAGCTGACTCTCCATGTGACTCAACAGCAGTCTCTAAGTACTAGATTTAGAGCCGTAATGCTGCAAACCCTCACATATGCGAGCAACTTGGCACAGACAAGCTGCCACACATAACTACTACTTATTAGTTTCCCATATCCCAGTCCTTCACGATACTCTTTATGGACATATCTTACATCTTAATATACCCTATTATTGTCAGTAGTGCTCCCTGCAGAAATCTGCCCAGGAGCAATTTGCAGGATGACAGCATATTCAGCCACATTAAACTGAATAAAACTACTCTAGACGGAGAGAATTTCCAAATCCTGTGTTCTCTGGATGGACTGCACTACAGCAGAATACCTCTGAGCATGCAAGAGCAACACAAATGGATGTGTACATGGACAAACACCACAAGAATAGTGAAAGTCACTAGGTTCACTTTAGACTGGTAAGCAGACGCATAAGAGTGAAATGTTGTGCACCAAATAACTCGGTGGCTTTGGCAGAACCCTAGCAAGTATCCTGTGCTCTCTAGCCAAGAGCAAGTATCCTGTGCTCTTGGCCATGCTGCTCCCCACAGAAGTGTGCCTCCTTCCTCGTCACCCTCCATCGGGACACAGCAGCTGCTCCAGACCGCAGCCCAAACACAAACCTAAGTTCAACCTTGCCCGAAAGATGGGAGGTATCTAAAGGGGATCTCAATTTTCCCTCAGCTAAATTTCAGAATCTGGAAACTAGGCTACTGCAGGGCTTTTAGTAGCACTGTTGTTCCTGGAGAACACCTCCTTACAATAGAGGCAGCTACAGAAAAATCAAATGGCTTTTTTGCAGCCTACCCATGAAAAGAAGTGAACCACGGCAACAAAGAGAAGAACTTATTACCATGGTTATTGCTGCTATTTCTAGACAACATGAATGGGCCTTTTAGGCTTTCATGAGAGAATTTACAGACTCTGGGGCAAGCACACTTAGTAATTGCAGTTGCATTCTGCCACTTGAGTATTTTTGGCAATTGAACTGTCAGAAACCATTTGATAGAAAAATGTCTCCACATCATTAGTGCCAGCAAGGAGGATATTATGTGCCAAAGTATGATGTGAAAAGTACTTCGGCTTTTACAAGTGAATCTTCTGCAGCTTGTGGATTTCAAACCCCAAACACTTTCCTGGCCCTTTGCAGGACTAAATTTTGAGGTTGTTACATATGCTATCAGGTCTGTCAAAGAGCTTTTTGGTTCTACACAGCAAAATATTAGAGTTCTTCATTCAAATCCTATTGCTGCCTTACCTGCCCCCCACCAAAAAAAGTACAAAATTTCTTATCTACCATAGCCCTTCTCAGCAGATCACTGCAGCCTCTGTTCTCTTCTGTTTAGATCTCTTCCTACCTCTAACAAAACATTTTTGTTTTCAAAACTGCAGCTCTTAGTGAAGCCAGTAGGAGCTACAGGATGTTCAATGTGTTTGAAAATTGGATTACTGAAAAAAGAGGTTCTGGAAACACACTGAAAAATTCTACGCTGCCAAATTAGAAAATAAGTAAAATCAAATTAATTTTATAGCCCTCCAGGATCCTTTTCAGATTTCAGTGTTTCTCCTTTTTCTTATGATCCTTATTAAACCAAATTATTTGCCTTTTTTTTTTTTTTTTAAACACAAAAAAAGCAGTAATTCCAACTATGTGAACTTTCCTCAGCTTGAACATTCAATATGTTTCTCAGCATTTAGGTACTAGCTCTTTTCAATTTCAAAGTTTCTAATTACGTTGGAACCATAAACACAATTGTCAAGATTTATGAATCAACAGATCTCCATTCTGAGGAATTGATGGTTCTAACCACAAAGAAACTGCCCATCTTCATTTTACATACTGGTTGTTCAGTCCTTTCACCTCGGTTTTGCTTAATTTCTCATCTGCTCCATAGCTTGTGGACTAAAACCAATTTTCTTTTAATGAGTGCGTGCATTCAGCAGTGAGTTGTAGGAGTTGTAATCAAGCAGAAACACATTCATCTCCATGTTTACTCTTGTAAGATTGCAGATGAGGAAAATAGGTGTTTCAGTGGATTGCTTATGCTACCAACTACACATATTTTGTCTAATAAAAATCACGCGAGGAAAAAAAATAGCAATTTTGCCCACTTAAAATTAAAGTGCATATGTTATTAAATCAATTATACATTAAATAAGTATCACTAAACCTTTGAATAAGATAGACAGAACAATGACTGATTTCGCACCTGCCCACCCTAGGCATTTGGGAAAGGAAGTGATACTAATGTAAAATGAAAAGATATGCAAAATTTAAATGGTTCCAAGAAAGGAGATTTAGCCACTGGTGATTACACCTGCCACTGAATTGCACATTACAGCTTCCATCCATTTTCTGCTGACAGTGATTGAACACAAGGTCTCTGGCAGTAACTTTCTAAGCCGAGGAAGTTTAGTGTTTCATTTAAGTATGTTTTAAACCAGCAAGGTTTTATACTGTGTTTATTTATCACTACGGATAACACAGTGTTCTTCCAAAGGAAAGATGCTGTCTTGTGCCGGTGGGATGAACAAGTCTACAGTTTTGCCGCCTTAGAGGATAATTTTTGCTAGAGGAACTGGATAAATGAGCCAGGATGTCTAGGTTTGATAGTCCGTTCTGTCTCAGACTTCTTGCATACAGTTAATCTCCTTCAGCTTTAGCAAAATGCAGATAATGCTATTTCCTCTAGATCCCGCCTGTCTGAGCTGGTGAGCTCTCAGAGGCAGACCTGCTCACTGCTGATGCCCCATGTGTTCACCACAGTCGTCCTCCAGCCAGGCTGGTTGGTGAAGCACAGCCAGGACAGAGTGTCCCGCTGCCAATTCCCCATCCTCACTCCTGCTTAAAATGAAGGTGTATTTGCTTGAGAGCTCTGCTCCACCACATCCCACAGATGCTTTCAACAAGCAAAAAACTTCATCCGCTACCTCCAAGGTATGGAATGCTACTGATTTTGCATGGCCATCATTGAAGCATACGCCTGCACTCCTTTGGTTGTGTGCTTGGGGGGAGTGCAGCACCTCACTTCTAAAGCAGCCTGAGAAACTTCAGTGAAATCAAATGTATAAATAAACCACAAAGATGGTTAAACATTTCAGGGTGTATACAAAGTGATGCAAGGCTCAGACATACAATTCATGTGTACATGGATACAATCAAGTTTGGTTTCCAGAAAAATAAAAAGACAAAATTAAAACACAGTGCTGACTGAAACTCTACCAAGATTAGATTTTAAGCAGCAGTGGATTGAATCAAAATACATAATTCACAGTTTCTTCCTAATCCATTTCAAAGTGAAATATTAATCAACAGAAATATTTCATTCCACCAGTTATTTCTGTTTCACAGAAAAAAGTACATTTTTATACCTCTCCCTTTTATTGCTTTGCAGAGCTGTGAGGCACAAAAGCTCTCATTGCCAGCTTACAGACTTTGCTTAGGCCTATGCTAAGCACCTTCAAAACCAGACTGTAAATCACTCTAAGTTTGAAATTGGAATAGAAATGAATTTGCCTATAAAAGCAGGGTATCTTCTGTACATTTCGAACCTTAAATTACAAGTCAGGATGTTGCACTGGAATTTTTCAAACTCAGATGAGATTATGTCTTTGTTCCAAAATTTGATCTTTTCCCAACTTGAATTTATTAACTCAAAGGCCAACATATGCAAAGTAGTTCAGGCTAAATTTTAGGCTTCTTCCTCATCCTTAAGAGCCTCTCTTAATTCACCTGTAAATAGCAGAGCCCAGCCTCGTCCCTAGGCTTTATTTTGAGTTAGTTACCTTGGAAAATACACAGCCAGAGCGCTGGATAAACAGAGGGCAATATCTGACTTCAAACCAGGATTGCCATGCCAGAAGCTTCCACTGAAATTCCCTTCTTTAAGGACTATGGTTCCTACATGCCCTTTTCTAAACATTTTTTTAAAGCATTCTCGCCTATAAGATCTTTGTAGAAATTCTCTATCAACCATCAAATGACAGTTAAGTCCTTTTAAAATCCCCCCAAGTCTTTTTCACTTTATGTTCATCGTAAGACACATCGTAAGAATTGTCAAGTTACGTTTCACGTAGTCCTGAGAGAAGAAAAAATTGCCAGATATTTTCAATGATTTTGAGTTCTCCAGCCTGATACACAGTCAAACTCTTCCCTTTCTCAAAATAAGACATGCTACTTGCTGTTACCAACCTCCAGAAAATAACGGATGAGACAGAATTTCTACTGTTCTGTGTTTGCAAATCACATGTGGGGCTAATATTGTGCAACCCTAGGCAGGCTTGAAAGATAAACTGCAATTTTTAATGTACTGCCATCAGGTTTTCACTGAATACCCTCCTCAGACTCTAGAAACAAATGACTCTTTGTTTGGGAGCATTGTGATCAATTGGGATGGCTGTTCTGTGGCTATTTCAGCTATGCTGTCTGTGTGCTTTGCTGAGTACATGGCTTTGAAGAAAAGACATCTGTAACTAAGGAGAAATAGCTGATTAAGTGCCCTCTCCCACACTAGCTTGCTATTATTTATCTTGATAAACAGCCTCTCCAAGGAGGGAGAAACAAGCCAGCCGTGCTTCCAGCGCACAGCTCATGCAGGGCTGGGCTCAGCGGCTGTGCCTGCACCTCTAGACCCTGCTCCTGGCTGCCATCTCATATTGTTCCTTGCCCACAGCCACTGACAATGAAGCCAAGAGTTGGCACATCCCATCGTGTCAGAGCGCTGCTGTGGGTCCATAGCTAGGTGTGAGAAGAGAGGTTACAAATTGCCCAAACTACATCAGCTTGTTTACAAGCTAAACACAATTAAGACTGTCCAAAATCTGAAGAATGCACACAGCTCATCTGAAAATGTAATTTCTACATCTTGTCTCTGTCTTTCTGGCCAGACACCTGGAAACGCTTCTCGAAGGGGCATGCAGCTGCCACCAGTGGGGCTGGCTAATGTTTCTGGCAGCACTGGTGGGAGAGAAAACGAACCACAGGCAATGGTCCAAGAAACCTCTGCCAGTACTACTCTCCCTCACCAGTCTCGTGCTGGTGCTTTCCCCAACCTTGGTGCAAGACAAAACCAAGCACACATAAAGACGTAGGGACCTGCAGCACTGCCTCAAGCTTACGACATCTCTATTGACGCACTCTATGAAATGCTGTTAAAACAGAAAAATCCCCACTTCAAAGAAGATTGCTCGAGAGATATTGGACCTGCCTTTCTTACACTTTTCAGGTTTCAGTTTCCATCCCTTTGTGGCTTGGGTATCTTTGGAGAAACCATTTGTGCATTGTTGCCCACAGGCATTATGGAAGGTTACAGCAACGTGGAGGGATGATCTGCACAAGCCTGGCCAAGGCCTGGCCCACCCAGCTGTGGCATAAAGGACAACAGTCACCAAGGTGGTGTCTTCCATTCCCTGTCAGGTACAAACCACACTAATTATGCAGAGCTGCAGCCCACAAGGAGTAGGGTCCCACAGAATTCCCTATGTGGGGCACAAACAGCATTTTTTGCCATTTTCAGCAGTGAGATGCATCACACTCTGTGCTCTGTTTAGGGACCACTGTGTCCAGTACAGAAGAAGAGTGTGAACGATACTTATTTAATGACATCATCTTCCCTAGTTATTCATCTTGTCTGACTTCAGGCCAATTACTAGCAAAATCTTTGATGTGACAAATGTGCCATAGACTCTGTCACTCCTTGAGGTAGAGCTAAAAGTAGCAAACTCACACATGAGAAGAAGGCATACGGCAGAATAAAACAGCCCCTGCTCTCGGCTCTGTGCTGTCAAGAACAGCAGCCAGAGCAGGCTCGCTCTGCAAAAACCACATTACAGCAGTTGATTTCCAGACAGCCCACTAAAGCCAACTCAAGTTAATAGGGAAATGAACTGTTTTAATGACTAATTAACTTCTAATTAACTGCTCAGCCAAGAAGCCTGATTTGGTGCACCTGAAATCACCATGAAAAACATGAAGTCCAAATATATCCAGTACCTCAAAAACATAAACAGTGATGCTATGCCTTTAAGTCACAGAACAAGGTGTGAAAAGACAACTGTTAACAGAAGTAACTGGGCTTAACTTCCCACTCTGTCCACTGCAAGTGACGGTAAATGAAATTGCTAAGAGCTGCCTACCCAGCCAGCTACCACAGCTCAGCTCTTGAGCCACAGTCACAAATTTAAGACTAGTATCGAGTCAACCAGATGACAACCACCATTAAATGTTTAGCTCCTGGCACAGGAGAAAGCAAGCTATAGTGCTTTCTGAAAATAGAGAGTAATGTTATGCCCAACAGAAGGAGCACAGGGACAGAAGTTAAGTGCTTTACAGAGGCGCGCATCAAAATGCAGCATTAGATCAAAGTTTTCAGTCCATAAAACACATAGTCCCACGGTATGGAAGAAAACCAGCTCACAGCTGCTGAGCTCCTCTGCCGTGCAGGATTTATATTTCTATCAAAAACTTTTAGGCATCCATAAATCAAGAGAGATTGGAAGGCAAAAAAATCCCTGAATTAGACCAAACCTCTAGTGTTAATTTAAGTTCCAATTTCTCAGCCACTACCCTAATTCAGAGACTGCCATCAAAAACACTGTTTCATTCATCTGTGTCTTGCTTCAGATTTTCTTAATGTACTTAACTACAATCTCTCACACACAGAGTGTGGTTTGGATAAATCCTGTAATCTAATCAATCAGCTAATTCCACTGCAAGCCAAAAAGGGGGTGGGGGCGGGGTGGGGGGAAGCAAATCCTAAAACTTTTCATTTCATATTTCTCTCAAAAATACATCACCACCTAATGGATTGCTAAATTCATGCACAAGTAAATTACCAGCAGATAATTAAGAATTAATAGCCTTCTGTGATCAGAGGTTGCTATTCATAATGAGCTGACAGAGATTATAAAAGAAGGCTTTTTCTATAAAATAAATTGAAATACAAATGCTTCTACACCACACTGTGTATGAAAAACTAATAATGAATATCAGAAATGAAATCGCATTTACTTATTCCCTCCATGGCATATGAGAATTTTAAGCAAACTGTAGCCTGATTTCCATATTTGTTTGCACTGACTGCAACATTACAACCTTGCTGTTGTTAGCCTCAGCCACGAATGCTAAATGTATCTGTAACGCCAAAGAATGACTTCAGCAGTTTCTCATTATAAAGGTGTTATCTCAGATATCCAAGATGAGATTGTACATGGAAAAAAGTGTAGGGCTCACCCATACACACCATGCAAAATCCCATCTAATAGGTTTAAAGATAAACATGCAGATACATACAAGGCACACAGCATGGCTAGTACCATTTCATATCAAAAGGATTACCAAGAAGCTTGCTAATGCACCTTTAAAGTTAGTGGTGTCAGGGTTCCTCCGCAGGCCAGGATCACACATCGAGACCTTCACACCAGACAGCAATGCTGGGTAAGGCCCACCCCTGAACCCAGGCAGCTGTTCTGCATCAGCAAATACTGGTAACACTGCCAACACCTCTGCGAACTGCTTCTGCTCATACAGGTTGAACCACGTCCAGTGAGGTATTGCCTCTCAAGAAGTGACAGACCCTTGGAAAATGCAAAATAAATCAGCTCAGTTTTAACGACAACTCAACAATCTGGCACCACCCCACACAGCGAGTTACAGAGTTTCACCTGGAGATCAGTAACCCCTTAAGAAGCTCCGGGTTCATCCTCTGTGGACACATGAACACAGCTTACGTGTGGAAACCTCAATCAGCCAAAACTGATCTGGACAACACATCTGCCAAAAATATCAGTCCCCTTTCTTGCACTTTTCAGTTTCCTTGCTTGGCACTTGCAACTGTGCGGGGATGTCAAAGCAAGAAACCAAACAGATTAATTCTCAGACCAGGGAACTGAACTCATTTTTTCTGTGGCCAAAAGAGAGACAGGTCTATCCCTTTTAACACCACGTTCAAACAGCAACACAGGCACGTTTTCGGGTGCCAACGTTCTCTAATACAAGACTGATCTAAAACAGCCCTGAAGAAACTTTCACACACTATAGTATTATATTGATTTACAATATACTGCAATAAGCTCAGAAAAAGGCTCATTCTTTTTTCCATACAGCTGCAAGTCAGAAAAAAACATTAACTTGCATTGACAGAGACAAAGCATAGATCTTTAATGCTGTGTTTTACCCCACTAAGGCTTCAGACTTGTGACCTTTCAGACCAAGATCAGGGAACAAGAAGAGAAGTTAAAAACGTAAGCTTTAAGAAAGGGGATTTTTTTTCCTCCTGATTTTACTGGAAGACCATCAATATTGGATGAACTCCTTCAGATGTACTGTGCCCAGAGCCACTGAATACCAAATGCTACAGTAGCTATGCTTCAAAGAGAATATTCTGTCATAAGCTGAGTTTTAGCAAGGCCAGCTCTCAATCAGAGTGCTACCAAGTGTCTTGCCACATCCACAAAGGCCGTGCTTCATTATTTTGTGACAAATACTGCTACTCCACAAGCCAGCGTTCACAAGGCAAAAGTACATGATTAGTGTTAAATGCCACAGGACACAGCAAAGAGAAAAGCAGTAATAATCAGAGGAAAAAAAGTCATTTGGTGTTGCCAGTGGTAATGCCATAATTTGGCTTTCCTCTTAGATAATGTTAGCACGTGTCTGTGCATAGCACAGCAGTAGAGCTTACAAAGAAAAAAGAATATATTCACTTCAGCTCTGTTTTGGTATCAACTGGACCATAAACTTGTGGAGAAGCAGGAGCCTGTATGCAGCACAGACAACAATGCTGTCTCAATTCAGTAATTAGATCCAGAACCAGAATTAGAAAGGCAATTCCTACCAACAGAACTGTACAAAACTTCCCAAACTACAAAATTTTGGGGAGAGGGAACAGAAATTATTTTTAAAAAATTTCCCTTTTCTTTGTAATATGAGATTTCTGGTTTGTACCCTTGCAAAATAGGCTTATGTGTGCATCAATGCACTGTTGCTCTGGTAAATCAGCCCGAAAGGAAACTGTTTCCAAACAAAGAGCAGCAGCAGGAAAACACTACCCAGTAAGCACAAAGCACACTCAGTCTGCCCATGTCCACTGAGGTGTTAAGAGCATTGAGAATGAGAGGTGTACTTCCCTGGATGTTTTTGCTCACCTCCACTTATTTACTTGAAACAGATTACTTTATTGATCCACTTTATGGATGGTTCTTTAAATCACTATTTAAAACACAGAAATTAAGATTTCTTTTGTCTCTGCAATTTACCTCCAGTCCAGAGAACAGCTGGGTTATTGCAGCCCACCACACCGACCACCCAGACCAGCACACTATGCTATCGTAAACCTCGTAGCTTGTCCTACAAGTTCTCATTTCTTCTATAGCAACCATCTATCCAGAGAGATTCTTCCATGTAAAAATGCTGAGATTATTTTCTAAGAAACTTAGTTGGTTCAAACAGCTTCACTATTCTTCCTGTAAATTCAAGTCTCCTGCTCTTGCCTAGTTAGATGAAGCAATCAATTGTTTGCATCCTCCTTCCCATCCATCTCCCACTACAACACAACAAAACTGTCAAGTAAGATTTATTGCTGTAAAATTATAAAAGCAATTCTAATCAACGCTTACTATGGAAATGTTAAAAGTGCAATTCCACTTTTCCCTTGTCTTTTGCATGGTGGTCTGGTAAGCAGCAAGAGTGGACCTCTGCAGAGCAGGCCTTTGCTCCAAGCTCTGCCCTGGCCACCTGGGTGATTCCCAGAAAGTTGCTCGGTTTCTATGTCCTTCAATATCCTTATCTGAAATAATGATGCTCTTTCCTGAGCACACTGAGATGTACTGATTGGGTTTATTTTCCTTTTCATTCATTCTATCAACTGATGTCCATGATGAACCAAACACAAGGCATAACAAATGAGTCTGAGAAACCCCTTCTTCCTCACCTCCTCCAGGCCTCCAAATCTCTAAACAAACATCACAAGGATTTTTGTGGTGGGGTGTTGTTGGGTTGGGCTTTTTTTTTTTTTTCCCCCGCAAACAGAAGCTTGACACACCTGCATGAAAAAGTTTACAGTCAACTATAAAAATGGCATTTTAGTGGTGTTAAAAAACTTGTTTCAGTTGCTTCAACTGTCCTTACTGCTATGCAGCTGAATTACGTACAAGGCAGTTGTGAATTAATTGTGTATGAGACATCCTGTGGTATCCATCTACGCATATACTTCTAACTTGGAACAGCTTCTTAACGTGCCATAAATCTAAACTCCAGTTTTCTAGTAGTATTACTAAAGATCTCCCACTATGTAAACATGCTCTTAAGTAGTCTTTTGAAAGAGGATGAAAAAAACCCAACAACAATAGTAACAGAAATTAAATGTATTAGTATATTAAGAACTTCCACAAAGCTTTTCTAAGCACATATCTCATGCCAGTACCGCACCCTACATCCCAGTGTCTTGAACACATAATTCCTTCAGTGAGACTACAAACATTGCACTGGTGAGATGGAAGATCACAGCCCTCGAGTGTGCAGCCAAATGCACAGCAGTGGAAGTGCAGAAATTTCAGGGATGAAATCACAGTATCAGTGAAGCTGTCTTGAGACCTTTATAAAAAACATGTCATGTGAATTTAACTTCTTGAATTTTCCAGAATCTGAAGTAAATGATCAGTTGTATTTTCAAGTCATCCCAGTGTGTTTCTCATGAGGTCATCATATGAGATAACCAGTAAGGTTAAACACTTTCATGTCCTGGAGTCCCTTGCAAGCTGTTTCTACGAATCCACCTCCAGAACAAAAAGTCAATAAGCAGTTGGTTTTCTGCCCACTGCACCCCTCATCACTCATTTGATATTTACTTTATTTTTAATTAAAAAGACGTATAGTCCCTTCAAGGGCACTAAAACAGAGCAACTCTTTAGAAAAAATCAATATAGGCAGGGTTGTAGCTCCCTATAGAAAGCTTAATTGTTGACAGCAGATCTGCAGCAAAACAGACAAGAGCATGAAGAAATCCCCAGTGCTTCAACACAACCCACTCCAGCCACCACGGCAATAACTACTTTGAGTTTCCAGTGGCCTCTGCACCAGCCCTGTAAACTCTTCCACTGAAGAGCCCAGACCAAGAGTCATGAGCATTTGGTGATCACTGTAATGTAATAAGAGACTGAAGCACCACTGTAAGAAGTTGGAAACATGGAGAACTGTGTTGATGAAAAACCTTGCTGGCCAGCACCTGCAGTTGGAGATAAAGTAAGAAGGCAAGAGAAAAGCAAACATCACTGTTAGCTGACACTACCCATCCCTTTTATGTGGGCTCCTCTGAAGAGCTCAATAGGGCCTTCTTACTAGGCATGAAAATTTGGCTGGTTCAGGGGAAAAGTGGAGGCCAATAAAGTCCCTTTACTCATGATATAGGTCTGAGAGAGACAGTTATTCTTCTGGAATGGCTAGATAGATCCATCAGGCTCAACACAAAGCTTTCACTCCTAGATGAAGATGATTTTGGGTTAGTTTTTGGTGTCTGACTTCAAGTAAAATGTGTAGCTAAACCTCAAAATTCAGTGCAAGGGGGTTCAATGTTTGCTGCTTCATGTTTAGACTCAGAGCAAGTTCCTCAGATTTGCTAACCTCAAGAAATGGCCAATACCTCATCTAATGTACATTAACCTCATCAATAGCTGGCCTAGGTGGAAGAAGCAGTGTGACTGCAATATTCCAGGCAGAACACATAGCCCCCTATTCTCTCTCCTTAGGGTAGCTTTCATTAATTTGCAGTGATTAACTATTACAGCTGGCATGAACACAGTATTGTTACAGTATCCTCCCTCCAAAATCAAGACATCATGGTTTTGAATTTGTAGAACAAAGAAATTTTAAAATTAACCTGACTTCTAGGGATTGGATACTCCAATTTTTCTCTCTAGAACTCCCATCTATATTTGTCTATAATAATTTTAATCAGTTTCTGTAATTAACAGATGTAAAAACTCACCCAGAAAGTAGAACTTGGAACACACTTGCAAGCAAGCTGAATGACAATAATACACTTTACTCCATCAGCAATTTGTTCTCGTGGATGTGATAATTTACAAGATTCTGAATTTTGTCTAGCTACTCACAGTGAAAAGGAGTAACACTATATTTATTTTGGTGTCTTCCTCAAACACCTATGTATTTAAAAAAAGAGTCTGATATAACTGCAATGCAAGGATAACACTGAATTTTAGATTCAGACACTTGGCATTGGCTCTAGAAATGAGTGAGACTTGGAAAAAAACCCCAAACATTTAATTTGAACCCAGCTGTCTCCCTCCTGGAATCCAAAGTAATTCTAACTATATTTCTCTGGGTTATTAATTACGCAGTTAACTATACAAGTTACAAGTCTTCTCCCATATACTTTTTATGTCCTTTTTATCTGGATTAAAATTTTCTTTAATGAATTGGAAAGGTTGGAAGGGGTATTCTGATTTCATGTGCCTGGGTGGAGTTATGGTATTTATGCCTTTAAAAATGACTGGTTAGAAAGGAAATTAATGGGGCATGCCACGAATATGGTAGACACACCCTTCCATGTACTATCTACAGTTAAGCACCAGCTTCTTAGCACTAAAGATGAGTCTCCGAGATTATGCACACACTCAAGAGCACAAAAATATGCGCAGTGGGGCTACATCATAATGGGTACTCTGACTCTACTGAACTATTTTAAATGACACAGTAAAATTAAATTCCATTGCAACTCACTTGATCAATCAACTGGAAACAGCAATACTTTTAATGTTTGCAAAAACCATCAGCAGACTGCAAGCAAAATGTCTTAGCATTTGCCTTGACTACAGAGAGATATTTTTAAAAAACCTGCAAATATAGGAAGCCTTTATATGAAATGTCCAAAATGTTTATTCCTAAAACGGTGTAAAACTTGTTTCTAGCAATTGCTGACCCCAGTAAGAAAGGCCTTCAAGTAAGGCTAACAACTCAGACAGTCTACAGAAATACTGAAGAAACCAAGTCTTTTTTTCCAGACGTGTAAAATGAAATAAACTGAGAAATGTCCACATATGAAACAGTAATGAGACACAGCAGCAAACCCTGCTGTGACCAGAATTCTATGGGTCACAAATGAAAAAGGATGACTGACAGCACACAGCAAATGCAGTAGCCTTGCAAGGACTATAAGCAATGTCCAAGGTTGAGTACCAAAAACACTGCGTTGGTCCCCACAATGGACCACGAAGGTCACCATGAACTCTGGTACATGCTTTATCCATCTGCCAACCCCCAGACTATGAGAAAGGGGCTTCTGCCCATAGCATAAGACATTAGGGAGGGGAGTGAGTGTTGGCTGGATAATTGCATTGCCTTGCCTGTAAATATTCAGGAGAGTAAAGCTGTGGGTTTGCTCTGTTAATCCTGTACTTTGCATGGTGAGTATGAAGCCACCCATTGCTGCATATCACCACAAGCCTAGCAGGCCAAGGTGAGGAAAGCCACAAGGATATCAATCCTCTGATACCTCTGTGTGGATACATGAGAGAAATTAAGGCTCAAGGAACTAAGTCACACTTGTACAGAGCCACATCCATATCCTTTATATATTAATACATTATGAAAGTAATAAAAATAAGGCATAATCAAAACAGGGGAGAGTCCAGTAAAAGTTTTTTAAAGCACAACAAACTTGCACTGTTTCTTGCCAAACCAAACTCTTGAGGTTCATCTATTTTTTATCCCTTTTGAGCTGCCCTTCCTTTCACCTTGCCTTTTATGAGACCCCATTTAGAAAGGTGATCCCTGAACTCACAGGCTTCATCTTTCACAAAGCCCAGAGACAGAGCGGTTCGCTCGGATACAGGCCATCAATTCTGGAAAGAGACCTCTATGTCTGGATTTGAAAGGGAAGCTGCTAAACATCTTTCCAAAAACAACACACTTTAATATGTGTGCTTAATGTGTGGATTAAAGGGAGCTGGCCTGTGCTGCCAGCTCAATGGGAAAATAAGAGCTCTGACTTAGCAGTTTAGAGCACATTAATGTAAAAGCCACGAGGAAATCTTTTGCTTGCATGCACAGCCAGAACATAGGCATTGTTTGTGCCTTTTCACTTGTGGTTAGCAGGCTTGTGGGACAAACTAGCCAGATAAGATGTTACTTTACATAGCTTGTCTTCAGTACTCTTGCTGATCCATTGTTTGGGTGGCTTCAGGCTGATGCCACACAAAAAAATAAGAGCTATGCTTGGTAAATAATTTCAACGTGCAGCCATCAAAGTGGTTACGTGCCTCCCCAGAGGGAAACTCTTAGACTACAAGGGGAGAAAATCCTTACTGACCAAGAGCCAGGGGAAATTTCTTGTGGTCTTTAATCTGGTCAGCAAACTGAGAAACCTCTGACGCACATTTCATTTACATTTGCATGTGCTTTTATTGCAGAAAATCAAGTAGATTCAATGTTGACATTTAGAACTAACACAGAAAATTTGCCCTTTTGAATTTTCTAAAAGTCATGGATAGGTCATTTTGACTAAGCAGTCTGTACCTAAGAGTTCTCCTTAAATTGCAACTGACTGGGAAATCTTATATCCAAAACACAGAAAAATTTTGACGGGACATTCAGAGATATGAATTTGAGACTAGGTGAATTAGCTGAACCCCTGAAACTGGCATCTCCTAAAATATTGGACCAAATACTCCTATCATTTACATTCCTTTGGAGCCACCGATGTGAGTGGCACTACACCTAATTTACTCAGGTTTGAGTGTGAGGGGAACCGAGAGCAGTTTTATAAGGCTTTCTTAACTTGACTTTCAAGTTCAGCCATTCACTCCTAGGATTGGTATGGTCATTATTTTCTTAACATCTTTCTATTATAATCACTACATTGGCACAGCTCCTAAAATAGCCCTAACCACAAGTCACGAAGATAGAAGCTACTCCAAATGTGTTTGATTTATTTTGAATATGTGATTTCAGACTGCGGACACAAAACATTCCCAGGCAATTACAGAACTGAGAGAAAATAACACTTGTGATCCCAGACCCATTAGACTGCAAGTGAAGACAGTCATATCTCTCCATAATCACTGGAGGAACACCATGCTGAAGGCCACCATCTACATCAAATCCAGTCCCGAAATTGCAGGTAACCATGAAATAAGGCACTTTGCCTGCAAAAGCCAAGAAAATATAACCCCCTTCCACTGTTACCCACCGCAGCAAAACCTCTAGCAAATGTCACACATTTAGTGGCACAAAGCTGGCCACAAACTGTTTAATGTGCCAGATGAAGAACATGGAAACGTCAAAGGCATCATCGGGAACGGGTTCCAACAATTTCAGGGAAGCTGAGTTGATTAAATAACAAAATTGATTTTAACACTCCTAGAAAAGGCAAGCTCTCACCACCTGCTATAAACACGTGCACAGGGCCGTCTCAGTTCAGGAACTAAAAATCAAGAACTGAGACAAGTTCTCCTTAAACATTAAAATATACAAACTTAAGTTTATTTGCAATTCATTGTAGACTTTCAAAAATAAAATATTTTCTGACATTTATTTAATGCATACTCTTTTTCATTCATTTGACTTACCAAAAAAAAAAAAAAACCAACCCAAAACGAACCCAACAAAAACAAAACTCAAAAAAACAACTTACAGAAATCTTTTAACACCCCCCCTTGCACAGCATGTACATGTTATGCAAAGCTCTGGTTTGCAGAGTGCCTGAAACTACCAAACACCATTTGCTGTGGTACCTTCTGTTACACGAGTATACAACAAACAAGATAAGCCAAACTAACATAACGTGACAAAAACTTGTTATTTCTTGTACCTGACTTGGAAACCTGATCATAACCCTGGGCATCTGAGCTCTCTTTTCTTTACTACCAAATGCCTGAACTTGTTTGACTCTTCTGGCATTTTTAATTTTTATTGACTCAAGTGTTCCTTGCCAAGACTGAAAAAGAAGAATTCTTGTTGAAGCTTAGCACTTGAGGTTGGTATGCATTTCTTAGACTTATTTGACAGACTAGAGCCAGACTGATATTAGCCTTCTGGGAAACACATGGACCTCTGGGGAGGATGAATGCTGCAAATCTGAAAGTCTTTGTTCCAACTATTACTACTGCATTTTGAAAGTCAAGAGAGTAAGCAGCATTAACTTGACAAAACTCTAGATGCATTGCAGTAACCTGAAAATGGGATCGTAGCACTAATAAAATGGCCAGAATTATTTTGATCTGCAAATACATGAGGCAACAATTCTGAAAAGAGACAAGTTTAAGTTTGAGTGATGATCCTTTTAAAGTCAGTCATTTAAAATTAAGGCTCAAATATAGTTCAGTAACCAGAATGTCAAGATTTTGATTCTGCAGGGACAACACTGATGTTTTAATTAAACCTTCTGCTAATCCTCATGTCTTGAGTCTCAGTCTGCCTAATTCATTTGGAGAAGGGTGATGTATTTCAGCAAGGCCAGTCATGCACCAATTTTACATACTGGTAGGGTTACATAGCTTCAATTTTTGTTAAAGTAGGTTACATTTTTCTGACTTATATTCAGTTATTTTAGTAAGGATTGTTACCACACCCTGAGAAACACAGAAAAACAGGTTTTGCCAAAGTTAACATTATTTTTGTTCTCTTTCTTACTGAAAAAGCAATGAAATTATGAAGTTGCTATTAGAAATTTGGCTGCTACAATTGCTGTCAGCTTTCCTCGACTGCAATATATTTAGCATCCCTCAAACAGCTTTGCAAGAACCTGCGTAAGTCCAGAAAACAACTTCTCTGACTGAGCTGATTTTCCACAATGACAGTGAAGGTTTCATGCCTGTGAAGTCAATTTGACCAAGTCACCTCCCTGAAATGTAACAACTCTACAGAGGAAAAATATCCTCAGATACTCTGTATTAAACACAGTGGGAAATTTTATTTAATCTTGTCTGGCCACCTTTTGATATAAAGATCACTTGTTTAAGATCCATAGCCAGCAATGCCCAAACATCCCCCATACAGAAGAGCTGCTTTGAGGACTGGGAAGTTTATGACTAATGCAGCTGATCATCTTTCATTGAAGTGTGCACACTGATAATGACAGAGAAAGGTACATCCAGACACAGACCAACAACAGAAGAGAAAAAGAAGATCCAGCAATCCCTTTGCTTACTTTCTTTTAAGCTCTCACTCAAACCTGCCATTTACTGAGACTCTAGCACACCTCCTGCGCATACTCGTGCACCCAGAGCTGCAGAAAGGCTGATTTTCCTCCTGTTTGATCCTTTAGAAAACCAGACTGAACACTGAGAAACATTCACACAAAGCAATTTCTGCAAACAAGCTTTGTCATCCATGTTGCCCCTCAAGCAGTCAGAGGCAACCACTTCTCTTTCCATCAATGGTTTTGCAACTCCTACTACATGTCCCTATACCTCAAAACCAAATAATCAACATCAGGAATGCAGCTTTAAATCCAGCCACCGGAGAAGTAAGGCAAGCTCAGGTCCCCCCTTCTGCTGTACCACCTGAGGCTGCATATTGAGCATGATTTAGAACAAACAAAGACATGTTGCAGATCTGCTGTAGAAGGCAAGAGTCTGAAGGTTTGTTTAGCAATATCAGGGAAGAATTGCTTCAGGGGCTGGTGAGATCCTCAGAAAGAACGATAAAAACCCAAAACTTTCAAACGCAATTAAATTTCAAGCACATAGTGTGGTTTCAGAGCTCCAGATGGTGCAGTTAGGACTTTAGCTTCTGCCCTTTCACATGAGCCAGCAGACCCTTTCTCCATCTGACAGATTCTGGTCAGGGTAAGTGCAATGTGTTGATTGAATTGAAGCAGTGAGGAAGAAGCAGATCTGAGAAACAGTCCTGTAGCACCCCTTGATCATCAGCTTTTACACAAAATAGACCTGGATCAATCTATGCTGATAAGCTGTACTCTGTGGGCATTAAATTCGGCCACATCTCATAGCAGTCACAAACCATTATGGTGCAAAGTCAACAGTATCGACAATTACTGCAGTGCATGAATTTCAAGACCTCTGCTGTGTAATTTGGAGGTTACACCTGCAGAGGAGGTGCAACGTGTGTAAAAGAATCCAACAACTATTTTTTTTACCAGATAATAAAATGGATTGAATACAAAACTTGAATGAGTTCTTAAAAACCAAAGCTTCTCTGACCTGACATTTAAATCCACAACATTATTCAGACGCATTACTTAAACTATTGGCAGGATAATCTGTGTTCAATTTTACTGTGTTTTGTTATTTTTATTACAACTTTAACCATATAATGAAAAAATCTTCTAAAAACTCCAGTACTGAGTCTAGTTCAGCTAATGTAAATCTATGACAAATATGCCTTGCTTTTCTAAAAATCTAAATCCTTCAGGTTTATTGCTGTCTTTAGACCACTCCATGGAAGCTTGATGGAAGCTGCTCCTCTGGTATCTATGATTTATATGTCTACTCCATTCTTATTAGCAGAACTTGCAGTTTGCTGTGACCACTGTGACTTCCACAGTTTACTCAACTCCTAGTTTAATGCAATATCGCCCTCTTATTTCTCTTTCCTTCTCCACTTCTGCAGAGGCATCAAAGCTGCAGTCATCACCATGGAAACTAGCCAGAGAATTAAAAAAAAAAAAAAAAAAAAATTTACAAAAAAGACCATGCCTCATCCAAAGTTAGTACACTGCCACCCACTGGGTACTTGCGTTACAGTGCCTGGGAGTACAAAGCAACCCTGCTCAATCCAAGTAAATAACCACTCATTGCAGCAGCCCGATTTCAGACCCAAATATATGCATTTTGGGTATCAATTCTTGTCTCAATACATGGCAGTATTTCCTCTTAGTGCCAAGACCACCCTGCTGAAATTCAAGCTTAATGAACCCAGCTTCTCTTTGCTACCTTTACAACATAAGAATCTCTTGCTTGCATGGAAGTTTAATAAACAACATACTCCCTGCAGGATACATGGCTTCATCCTCTGCCATGGCTGAATTGTTCCCAGAGAGCAGATGTGGGCATCCTGGGAAAACAGACCCATGCAATGCCAGAAGGAGCTGCAGAGTTGGGTTTTATCAGGGATCAGGCCACGAACCTGAAGCTTCTTTCTATGAGATATGAAACACCCAAGAGGATTTGGGATGCCAGGGAGCTGGCTTTTGTTGATCCATAATGCTTTGTAGTAACTAATATCAGATTTTACTCTAGGAAGATCTCCATGGTGATCTGAGCCTGCTGACATCAGCTGTTTTTTTGGTGTTTTTTCAGATGTCAGAACAAAAAAAGATAGCTTAATTAAAGGGAAAAAGACCTCGAAAAATTGGACAAAGGAGAAAGAACTCGTATACAAGCTGCAGTTCAGTTCAGTCCTTTAGAGAAAAGCAAAACACCCTGAAGAAATCTCTCTGATGGAGCTTATGTCATAGAAGTCATTAAGAACCTTGACTCCACAGCAATACTCTATCATTTACTGAAAATAAAGGAAATTAGATGATATTAAAAAAAAGAAAAATAAAATGTAAATAAATAAATAAAATCCATAAAAC